>VDFB02049328.1:0-93217 GCA_007258455.2 Sequoia sempervirens | reverse complement strand
AACATGACCATGTAGGTTTTTGTTGTATTCATCCTATATTAAAACCCTAAAACATGTTCTTGTAGAATGATGAGAGAACCAATAGAGATCAATTGGGAAATCTTTACATCTTTGTTACTAGTTCATCAAAAAAAAGCCCCAAATCCAAATCCAATTCAAACCTGGTCCATGTCCTAGTTCTGTAATGTCCCCTTCCCAGTAGCCACTCAGGGCGATCACCTAGCCTTTTTAATTCCCGAAGGTTAAAGGTGAATTCAGGGAATCCTTTACTTAATTACTTAATATTGCCTAAGTGTCGAGAAAAGGTGATATTAAATAATTAATAAAGCAATGTTATAAAGTGACTTAAATGAAATATTTAAAATGAACTTTATAAAGTCACTTTATAATTGTGAGGGGAAATTAAGTGGGAGATTTCTAAAAAAAAGGAGCTTATTTTCGAATCACTTTTGGATTTACGGCAATGTTGGTCGAGTTTTTCTAGTTGTGGGTGTAGCAAGGGAAAAATCCAGGTTAGTAATACAAAGCATAAACAAACTAAACCCTAGCTAACAATGACACACAATGGAACAAATGAAAGATCTCACCAAAACCCTCATGCATTCCATCAATCACCTTCATTGCACTTCTCCATTTTGCTGTAATATAATAGTTGCCCTCAGATTTCTTCTTGAGTATGCAAATATGGCCTAATAACAATGACAAAGCAAAATATTGAAGATTCTAAATGACTATGGATGCACTAAGCTTGAAAACAAGATAGCAAGATGCCAAAGATTCCAAGATTTCCAAGATGTCTAAGATGAAGAAATGACAACGATAGAGCCCTTTTATAGGCAAGCCAATTTCGAATGAAAGGTTGAGATTGAGAGACAATTAATCAATGGCCAAGATTAAAAGATGAGGCATGGAATAGGGTTAGGGCTAAATTAGAGCAGGTGATAAAGATGAATGGTCAAGATTAAATTAAAGATAATTTAATCAATGGTGGAGGTTGATCGAGACACGGATAGATAAGGGTTGGATGTGGAAGATAAGATCGACACAAAAAAAAGCGGTCTGTTAGAGAAAATCAAATCTTATTTAATTTAAGCGGCCAATGACTAATTAAAAGATATTATTTAATTATAGAGGAATATGATAAAGGAGGAATCATTTTGAATTAAATAATGATTTAATTCAAAGTTCAAGATATGGGGCCAAATTAAATAAAGAGAGAAAAGGCTAACGAATAATTAAATAATTAAAATAACTATTTAATTATAGTGGAAAGTGACAGAAATTAAATAAATAAACATTTATTTAATTTTAGAAAGAAGACCGACTTAATTAGTGACGAAATTAAATAAATAAAATTTATTTAATTAATTGAAGAGGAATAAAATAGAAATGAATTAATTAAATAATTAAAATTATTTAATTAATAGAGGACATATGACCTTAGGAAATAATTAAATAATTAAAATTATTTAATTATGAAGAATGAAAGGGAAAAGGGGAAGAATTATGAAGAAATTAAGAGTCGCAAGCCTAGGAGAATTTTTAGTGTCTACAATGGGTTTGGGAAACCCTATAGCTCCCATTTTGGTTGTGGAACCATCAACCCT
Source organism: Sequoia sempervirens (assembly GCA_007258455.2). NCBI lineage: Eukaryota > Viridiplantae > Streptophyta > Pinopsida > Cupressales > Cupressaceae > Sequoia > Sequoia sempervirens. The sequence goes on along the minus strand of VDFB02049328.1, from coordinate 91,610 downwards.
AACTGGGAATCGTGATGAAGGTCATACAGGCTTCTTTTGGAATTTCATTGAAGTCACTAATCTATTTTAGTGAAATCTTGGTGTAAAATGACTTACATTATCAAATGAGTTTGAGCAATGGTTGTTGAGTAAAGTAATCGACCCTTTTAGCAGATGCTAAGAGATATATTCTTGAGGCGTGAGCATTGAATGGCGTGATATTCTGATCTTAGGCGCACAAGACAGCAAAGACTTTGGAAATAATATTGAAGGACGTGTTATTCTAATGAGGGTGACTCTTATTTCTTGTTGTTGGGTGTCAACTAAGGCCAGAGATCAATTGTTTTTGATGAGGAAACTGACCACAACCTGGGCACTTTATTTTTTGGGCAGAATGAACCAATATTGGCGCTGAACTTGACCACATGTAGGTCGTTTGGAGGAACTAGAGCCTGGCGTGAGATTCAAAGGTCAAAACGCCTTTTCTTTTTGGCTTTTCAGAGCTGGTTGCACCATTACTTGGAGTCTAAACCTTGTTGGCATCTTGTTGTGGAGGTGTGAAGGTCTGCTACTGTTGTTCGTGGCCTTATCTGGGAGTTCTCAGAAGATTACCATGTTGTTGTGTATATTTTACGCTTCTAGTCACTTCCAAGTTTGAGTACATAATCATTCTATGTTGATTTGATGTATAATATGTTGGCGTTTCAATGCACGCCTCTGGTGTGTGGATTGGGAATAGACAACTATGCGCAGATAAACCGCTCTTCAAATTAGGAGGGGAAGCTCCCTCTTTTGCTGATTATGTGTAAAAAGAAAAAGTAAACTGAATTCCTATCTTTTTCTCTCAGCTAAGAGCACAAGGTTTATAAAACTCTTTGTGTTGTAGCTGAGGTTTTCTCTGGTTTCGTAACTTCAACTACAACTAGGCCTCAACTTAAAACGCTTCTATCTCCTCGAGTAAATTCAGAGCAAGAGGATTTAGAAGTAACATGGAATGATTTTGGCTAACTTAGACAAACTTGTTCTCAGAACACATCCAAAGGCTCATTGCTCTTTCAGATGTACGCTGAAATAAAGTTTATGAAAGTAAAACATCAAATGATAAACTAGATCTCAGGATTCCCTTGAAGGCTCATTGCTCTTTCAAGGTGTAGGCTGAAATAAAGATTATAAGAATAAAACATCAAAGGATAAACTTGATCTCAAAATTCCCTCGAAGGCCCATGGCTCTTTCGAGGTGTAGATTGAAATAAAGATAATAGAAACAAAGTTATTGAAAGATCTTGAGACTTTGGATCAAAGACTCATTGTACTTTTGATTTATTTCCTCAAACTCAATCAATGATTACACGTTTTGGGACAACAAATTGTATGAAGAAAACAAACATACAACATACGATCAACCAAAATACACTTGAACAAAGTGAACAGATATTGACTAGCAAAGCTTTAAGTCACAAAGACGCAGCAATTTTGTTATAGTAATAACGGTTAAAATACAATGAGCAAGGTTGCTCTTATTTATAGACAAACACTAGAGTAGGGACCCTAAAATCTCCTTGTGTTAACAATTAGTTCTTGCCAATCTGCAAGATTTATTCCTATGTCTAAACAAAGGTAACTAACAGTTAACTGGAAAGACTACCTCAGTTAACTGATTCTAAAACTAAACTAACTCCAACTATACAAGAAATATCTCCAAGGATAGACATGCATGAAAAGTGGACAGTTAGTTAAGTTCGAAAAGGCGTCAAGTTACCTGCTGATCTAAATTATATCCTTGGAGAATATCACACGCCTCAAATGGCAGTTTACTGATTGTCAGCAACTTGAGTTCTATTCTTGGAAATATCTACACGCTTCAACTGGTAGTTCACTGATTGGCAACTTTGGCGGCTTTGTAACTGGAGTGATGACCTCCGTTTCTTCTGTAGTTTATGCTTCTGATGCTTTTCTCGATTTTTCTCAATGGAAGAGTATTGCATGATGAAAACATGAAGTTAGACTATGAACACTCTAGTTGTGAGAAATGCTCATCAACTCGCTCCACACCCAGAGTTCCAACTGTATTCAACCCTCTAAACTGGCCTTGAAAGGCTATCAGATATACGAGGTATGAAACCATATGGAATTCATGGACTTTGAGTGTCTACGCCTGTCAATTTGTCTAAATCAACGACTGGATTTAGTTGATGTAAGTCAGTGTCGAGTGATCTCACGAAGTCGTGAATCAAGACTAATTTGGTCTTGAATTTGACTTGAGAGAATTGCATTCTAAAAAACTAGAACAACTGTGCACTCGACTATGCTCGAACAACTTTTTCTGCAAAGGCTAAAAATAGCTTCCCCGAGAGGCAGTTTTTCGAAAAATTCTAACATGGGTTTTGTTGAGATTATCTTTTTGAAAACCAAAAACGTCAACTTTTCAAAAAAACGACTTTTTCTTGGACATGCAACAACCCCTCAGAGGCAAAGGCAACAAGACAAATTTTTCCCAAAGAAATTTTGAGACCTGGGGATTGTAGGTGTCTTTGTGCTAAGCAAACCCAAAATGTCAGTTTCTGAAAAAGGTGATTTTCTTAGAAATCCTAAAAATTGGAGGCAGCGAGGTAATTTTTCCGAAAAATTCTAGCACGTGGGTTTTGTGGTCAATGCTTTGCTAAATGAACCCAGAAGGTCAAATCTGTGAATAAATAGAGTTTGCTCAAACATGCAAGAAAACCTAAAACAAAAGTAGAAGAAATTGTGGGAAGAATTTCCAATCTCGAAGAAGATTGAAAAAGAAGAGAACCCAAAACGCTAGAATCTGAAGGTTATGAATTGTTTCCCCTGACAAATGATCCCTGGAGATATGAACTTTGGAAAAACGTCCTTCTATGCAACCTATTCTTGAAAATACGAAGAACACTGAAAACCTCCTTCATTTGATCCTTCAAATGCAGTAGAGAAGAAATCTTATGTATTTGGCGTTTGAAGTCAACCTGCAGAAATAATGAGAAAGGACACCTAGATGCTTGATAAATATCATTTGGAGGTGGAAGCATCAGTTAGGGCGTCCAAACCCTGATTGAAGAGTTATCTACGTGATTGGCAGTTAACTGGAAGCATTCCCCAAATTTTGGGACATCTTGAGGAAGAGAAAGTCTTCAAGATCTGTAACTGGAAGTTGACTTTGGACGCCACCTTGCCAATGTCTAGATATTTTGAAGATTTTCAAAATATCTTTGATAAACTGCCTTCGTTTGACCCTTGATTCTGAATGCCAGATTGATCCTGCGGTTGGGCTGACAGATTCACTACAGAGCATGATCAAATCTGAGAAGATGTTACTGGAGGCTGCAAACCCTGAAAATGACTTTTGGTGGCTTGAATTCTTGGGTGCCTTTCTGAGATTAGGTGCTTTATCTTGCCAGTGTTAACCCATTTTCAGAGGGTTTTCAATTTCTACAATTTTCACCTCCCATGCTTCGATCTACAGCTGTCGGTGATTGATGATCCTCGTGGACTGGTTGTTGAATTCATCGCAAAGCTAGATGAATCCTAGAAAGGATGACTGGTTGTGCAAGCTTTGAAAACTGATTCAAGAGGGTCAAATTCCTAGGCACCCCTGGCCTGCAGGGGTGCTTTTGTGCTTCTAAGACACAATTTCCACTTTGCAACACTTGACAAAATGCTCCAATTTGACTTTCGTAGCTGGATGTTTAATTGCGCCAACGAATTTGTTGACGATCTCATGGCGAACCCTGATCAAAACTGAGGACTTCTTGGGAGTTGCAAAACATGAAAGTTGCATTTGATGCTCCAAAACGTTGGGCGCCTTTTGCTAGAAGGGTGCTTTTTTCTCTATACTTAGCTAATTTTTCACGGTTGTCAACTTCATTTGACTTTCAGCATCTCGCGCTTGATCTTTGTTTGCAAGCATTTGACAGGTGTCGTGAGCTAGCTGCTAGATTCATCGTGAAGTTGGAAAGATTCTGAGATGATATCTTGGAGCAGACAGTTGCTAAAAACCACATTTGGTTGCTCAAAATGTTGGGCGCCCCTGACCAACATGGGCTCTTTTGCATTTTTGACTTTCTTTTTATCGTTCATTTTACATGTTCGCTTGATCTACAGCTACTAACATTTAACAGGTCTTGTGGACTGGCAAACAGATTTGTTGCAAAGCTAGGTTGAATCTGAGAAGATCCTCTGGAAATATTTGCTAATCCAAAGACTGACTTGATTTTCTTTGAATGGTTTCTTCTCTAGGCGCCCCGTGGGCTCCACACTTGGGCGCTTTTCCCTTGAAAACTAAGCCATTTTGTTGAAGTTTGGCTTTTAATTTTACTCACTGACTTTCACACATCTTCTGCCTTTTCCTTCGTTTGTTGGTGCTTTTGATGTATCTGTTGAACTTGCTTGACAATCTGTCAGAAACCTTTTAGCAGAATTCTGAAGAATTTTGACGAATTGGTTTTGCAAGTCTTCAATAATTGCATTTGTTTTTGCCTCTTGAATTCATGGGCTTTGCATGTCCTTTTAAGCTGGCTAGTAGGTGTCATGCGCTTTTGGCTCTAGAGTTAGTCATTTTCAGTGATTTTCAACCTCCATTTACGCTTCGCGTTCGCCGTGTCGTTGACTGTTGTATGGTCTGTCCATCATCTGTTGCTGCTAACGCAAAGACATTTTCACATGTTGTCAGATTGCCTTTTCCTATCATTTTCTGTTGACATTGCACGGAGATTGAGAAATTCAGTGGAGTTAGTCATTTTCAGTGATTTTCAACCTCTTTACGCTTCTTCGCCGTGTCGTTTGTGTTGATCATCGTTTGCTATCAGACATTTACTGTTGTGATTGCTTTCATCATTTTTCAGTGCACGGAGATTGATTTGGCGAAGATTTACGTAGCATCTTCTTGTGACAACGCGTTTTTTCCATTTTAGTTTTTGCATTTTCCACTTTTGAAATTCCCCTGTCATTGAGCATCTTTCGCCATAGACTCTTCTTGTAGCGTCTGAAGCTTAGATCTTGATACCTAGTACTGGTCATCTACTTGTTGACCTCGAAGGTCCTAACTTTTCTAAAAATGAAATAGACCCAAAAAAACTGACTTTTTGATGATTCCACTTGAAAAGTGTGATCGTGATGAAGAATTAACCCAAAAGAGTCATTTAAAAATGTTTTTAGGGTTTTTCTAAAAATAGGGGCCAAAACCCTAAAAACTTGGTAGGCTGTTTCATAAGAATAGACAATTGCTACCAGAACTGACGACAGATCAATCAAAATTCAAAAGTCTAACTTAGGCTCTTCTGAAGCACAAAAGTAAAATTTATAACAGTGATCAGAAATATAAGTGCTCAAAGCACTATATTGCCTTTAACTGACAAATCGATGTAGTTCTGACCTGTATCAAAACTCAGAAACTCAATCTCCATTGTTAAAAATGTGTACTAGGATCAGATATCAAAATATACTAAGAAATATCATACAAAGTTTCACAAAATAGAACATTAAAAACGAGGGTCCCAGATTGTGTCCAATGGGAAAAACAACTAACTTGTTTCCATAATGAGTGTTTTCAGGTTTCTAACACACCATGATCAATAACTAACTGTCAAACTTTCCTTTCACGAGAAAGGTAATGAATCTCATGCAGATCAACATTATACATCATGCCATTCTCAGCCTATCCGGCAGGTGTCTTCTTTAAGGGAATTCCACTACCTCTTCTACATTCGACCTTTACATATGTAGGGTACCTCCCAACTAGAAAGAGTCACTCTGATCAATGGTATATCTGGTACTTTATAGCTGACAGATGTTGAATCTAGCATCGTACCTTGGCCAAGGATTTTAATAATTTTTGGCACTCTTGTGCCGATGTCTCTAGCACTCCTGTGTCAACATCTCTGGCACTCTTGTGCCGTCAACACTCTCACCCTTGCTCGGCATGATAATTCTCAGATCAAGTTTTAATCTTACCATATCTGGTTCAGTTATCACTCTTCTCTTAGTTCGAGGTTAAGTCTTAACCTTAAGGTTTAACATTACTAGAACTTGGTTTGGATTCACATCTTGTTTAAGGATTATGCTGTTATCCCTTTTACAAGGAGAGGAATTCATCTCATGACTTATCTCATATGAGTAATAATAATCTGCTATTCTCCAATTTACTTCACTACAGGTGACTAACAAATCTAGTCATACTCTTAGATGAAAAACGATATCAGAGAATGATGCTCAAATCTTGCAACTTAAATTTCTATTTAGATGAAGTATCCTTAACTGAGTTACAGAGAAGAAACTAAAATTAAGAAACTCAACAATATTTTCCTTCAACAATAATCATAAGCATTATGTTTTGTTTTGAAAACTAAGAAGGAGCATTTAAACCATCTCTGCTAAAGGGTACTCTCAATATGGGTTTAATCCAACCTCTGGCCGCAATATTCTGGCCTGGTCCATTACAGGGTTTCACCGAATCTTAACATTTAAAAGTCGGATAAAGGTTCTCAAAAGGAAGAAAATGTACAATTAACCAAATCAGACTTTTTAAGTGGTATGGAATTCGATTAAGACATGGTAGATAATTTTGCAAGAGTTTCCAAGGTGACTTGATTTATTTCCAGATACAGATGACAGTGTTACGGGCTCCAGCTATGATCTTCATAGATGTATATCAAAGGAGTCTTTCATCATAAAAGCTTTCAAGAGGAAAGGATTAAAGGCATGTTCAAGACCGAAGATTTAACGATGTATAAATATCCTTCCATAGCAATAGTTAATGAACACGGTTAGATTCTACCACTGCAGAGTGTCTACAGATACCTCACTCTTTCAGGCTATTCTTAGAGATTCTGGTTAGAAACATGACGATGTGAAATAACTCTATGACAGAGGATAAGGTGCTCGGTTATGACGATAGAAAAACATCGTTGGTGGAGATTTGCGTTTAGAAATGTAGAGTCGACCTTGGTAAAAAAAGGAACATAACAGTTGCCAGTTTTCATCACAGACAAAAGCTTTGAACAGATTCAAGAAAGGAAAAAGTTTTGACTCCAACACGCATGCATAGGACTCAATTTCATTTAGGTCAGCAGCCATAAATATCCAGATTCAAAAAGAGGTGATTCAGAAAACTCTGCAAAATGTTCAATTTTATATATTCCATTCATTAAAGCTCTTTATAAATTCAGAATTGACTAAATCCCATCTGCGGAGAATCCTAACGAAATTTCTTGATAATTTTACAGTTCAATTTCAATCTAACAATGCAGCAACATCAAACTCTGAGCAACTTATACATGCCTGAAAGGTGGTTTGAGTTTTGATGAAACTCCGCACAAATGTTCTCCAATGAAGGGTTCTCAAGATTTAATCTTCTCCACGACCTTCATGTATGTCCGTCACGGAGATTTCCAGGTAGCCGCCCCTAAACTCGTATTCAGGAAGTATGACCAGAGAAGAAGTTAATGGTGAACTCCGACAATGCTAGTGATTCCAATATGAAGTCCACCAGTTGGAATATGACACAGAAAGAAGAAGATAGATATTTTTAAGAGATCAATGGTGAATATGCAGAAAAAGATTAACTAATGCTATTGAATATGCTCATTGCATTTGCTGAGCCATGTTGAAGTATTTTCCCCAGGTAGAGGATGAAAAATTGAAAAATTCCTCAAGGTAGAGTGAGAGACCTCCAAAAAGATGCGGATGCCTTCCCGTAACCACCGATCAAGAGCCTCAATAACTTCTTGGCTTCCATCCGTTTCAACTAGAACACAATGGACATTTGGCTGTACACTCTGCCTTCAAAGAAACCGCCGACAATCCCCATTCTCCTTGCTTTGTCGATAGAATTATATCTTTTATCATTTTTTTTTAATATTAAATAATCTTTTAGAAATCTCCTCTAAAGGTGACTAATGATATATATTTAAATAATTATATTAATTTACTTATGGCCAAGGTTATGACTTTGCAATGCTGTCTTTCACCGACTCAAGGTTTGATGACAAATTGATCCTTGTCAACCACGTCCTCTCCCTGATGATAGTTCCCTTTCTCTCATGGCGTCGGCAATTTTGAATCCACTGACAAGGATTATGGTTAGATTGTTCTCAACGTTTATAAATATATCTATATATATTTAAATATAATCACATGATCACATTCATTTTCACAGGAATAGGAAAACCATTCGCATGTATACGAAAATCATTCACATTTGAAATTACGACATATAAACGATTATTCTTTCCACAATTTTCACATTCCCATGAAAAGCAGTTATTTGCAACAACATTGCATTCAAAACACATAACCAAACATATAGTCTCAATGTAAAGAATGTGACACAAATCCTCTGCAAGACCATCAAAGGCATTGCCAAATGGCCCCAAATTATGCTAGGTTGCAAGGCAAACTGAGTTGAATTCAAGTATGTTTTGCAAGACATACAAAGAACCAGTAATTGGAAATTAATGGGTAGTCATCATGTTATTGAAATTGTGTGATGTTCATTTTTCGGTCCATTCCAATATTTTTGGAATTCCAACATTCTTAGAGATCGTTGGTTTTATCAAAAGGGTATTATGACAGGAGTAGAGAGTTCTTGGAGCCAAGATGAGTACAATGGTACTTTTTTAGTACAGATCCGACATTTTGGGAACACTCCACACTCTACCCCACCTGATTAGCCAAAAGGCTAGGCGCCCCTAGCTTGTAGAGGTACAACTTGACATTTTAACTTTTATTTTCCCTCCATTTTACACGCTCGCTGGATCAACAGTCACGGTCGTCAAGTATGTCTTATGGACTAGCAAATGGATTCACTGCGGGGACGAGTTGAATCTGAAGAGATCACCGGGAGATGGTCACTGCAAATTTTGACATCTGACAAGCTTTATTCTTGGGCGCCCCTAGGCTACAAGGGCACAATTTCTGTATTTTAACTACCATCTCTGATGCGTAAATCTTTCACTTCTGCTTCCGTCGTCGTTTGCCGGAGTTTCACAAATCAGATGGATTCCCTTGATGACTCATTGGAAAGCTGACAAAAATCAGGAGACGATGAATGTCTTTGCAAGCATCAACAACCATATTTGGGCCTTTAACTTCAAGGGCGCCCCTAGTTTGTAGGGGCGCAAATGGCTCCAAAGCTGATGAGTTTTGGATTATTTTCACCATTTCGCACTTTGCGAACACCGTGGCACTTGCTGAGTAGACTGTGTTGAAGCATTACTACTGCTGACGTGAGTGTGTGACTGTATTTCACCATTTTTACGTGTACGAACACTGCAAAGTTGACTTGCACGTTGATTGCACAAGTATCTCCCACGTAGCAAGGCGAAGTGTTTCCAGACTTTAGAATATTTTTTGCATTTTTCGCCATTTGAAAATCCCCTCCGTTGTGAAGCATCTTTCGCTGCAGAATCTTCTGTGATGAGTTTCAGGCTTAGGTTTCAACACCTAGTATTGGCCAACTGCCATTGACGACCTCAGAGGTCCTAACTTTTCTCCTGAAAAAGTGAAAACAACCCACCAAACTTAAACTGACTTTTACTTGATTCTAACTTCACCAATGTGATCGTGACATGAAATAAGCCAATCAAAATTAATTTCAGCCAATTCTCGAAAGATCCTATTTTTTAGGGTTTTTCCTAAAATAGGGGCCTAGAAACCCTAATTTTCAAATTTTTCAAATTTTTCCAATATCATCTAGACATTAAACCCACAAAAAGCCCATGCTTGATTTGACCAAAAACAGACTTTTGATGACAATTTTACAAGATTTAGACCATTTTAATCAAAATGCCTTAATGAAGCAAAAATTTCATTTTGGGTACAATAAAAAGCATACTAACTTTTACAACCAAGTGAAATTCCATTTCTATGCCATTCCCCATGTGGGAATTAAAACATGTCCAATAAAGGATGGTAAAGGTTTGCCACCTCATCAAATATCAAAATATATCAAAAAGTAGGTGGAAGCAGATGCAAAAGTTGCTCATAATGTAGAGCATCCTTTGAGAAGAGGATGGGGATCACAAAGGCCCTTGCTTCTCCATCTCATAGTGTCTTCCCTAATGTTGTAGTAGAGAGCCACACATTTTTCGAAAGAAATGAAGAAGAGCCCTCTAACGTGAAGAGAACAAGGGGGCCATTGAGAAGGCATTTCAAAACAACACTAGAGAGATTGAAAATCAATCAAACCACTGCAAGATATCTCTAGGAAAATGCTTTGTCCTTCAATGTTGTTCAATCCCCATATTGGCAAGACATGTTAAGAAAAGGCTCTACTAGGGTACATAGGCCCAGGTTATGAGGTGTGCAACACCTTACTAGCAAAGGAGGTAAAAAATATAGACACTTCATTGGCTCCCATTAAAAATTCATGGAAACAAATTGGGGTGTCCATTGTTTCCAATGGATGGAAGGATACAAGAAATCTACCATTAATCAATGTGATTGCAATGTTCCCTAAAGGGGCACTGTTTTTGAAATCTTCCAATTGTGAGAGATAGGGGAAGGATGCACAATTTATCGCCAACATCCTTATGCAATGCATTCAAGATGTGGGTCCTTAAAAAAGTTGTCAAAGTTATAACAAACAACACGGAATTTTAGAGCAGTTGATATGTTGGTTGAGACACAATTTTCACATTTATTTTGGACACCTTGTATTGTCCACTCACTTAACCTAATGCTAAAAAATTTGGGCAAGAAAACAGATTGGATCAAACAAGTCTATTATGAGGCCGAAGAGATACAAATGTTCATCACAAACCACCACATGCCACAAGCTAAATTTAGATCATTCTCACAATTGGAGCTACTAAAGGTAATTGAAACACTACAATTTTTAAATTTTATGTTTCACTTTAGTAATTGCTAATTTATTTTTTTTAAATTATGTATGCTTTCCTTTTTTCTTTTTATTTTTAAATTTTTGAATAGGTGGTTTAGACCCAATTCGTATCCAACACAATCGTCTTCAAATGACTTGTGAAGGTGCAAGAGCCACTTTCTAGTATGGTTATCAGCCAAAGTTTGTCCCTATGGAAGCAATCCAATAGTGATAGGCCAATAAATATAAAACAAACAAGCCCAGATGACACTTGGCGGGATCACGTGGAATATCTTCTTAGTTTCACCGAGCCCATCATGAGTATGATCTATTTCATTGGCATAGATAAGCCATGTTTGGAAGAGATATATGATGGCATTGACTTAATGATTGTGAAAATGACATCCATCATAAATGAAAAAGAGCAAGATCCTCAAGAAACTTTCTTCAAAGAAGTGCTAACAATTTGTGTTGAGCGATGGAACCATAGTTGAAAAACTCAAAATTGGCAATAACTCGGCAAGTCCAGAAAATTTAAAAACTCGGGACTCGACAAAAACTCGGGGGAAAACTCGACAAAATTGTTGAACATTTGAAAATACATAATTTTTTAAAATATTCTTCAAAAATGCAAATTTGTAGAACATATTACTGATTTCCATCATAAATAAATCAAATTTGAGTTTAATACATATTATCCTTTACTCTCCTAGACATACAATTCAAAACTTTTGACATATGTATATAAAATTAAAAAATAATAGTGCTAATTTAATTATTTTATTTATCAATATATATTTTAAATACATCTTAAAAAAATCCATAGATATCCATCTTATTTTCTTTAAATAAGAATAATCTTAGTTGGTATGAGTTTTCCACAGTCCATTGAAGTTAGAATGCTTAGCTTTTGGATTCAACTATGTGTATTTTTGTATCGACGTTTCGGATCACACTCAGTGATCCATCATTAGGAAGAGGACAAAATGAGATGGGAATGCAGATCAAGCTTTAGAAAGGGTGAGGAAGATGAGATGAGAAAAAAAGAAGAAATAAAGAAATCAAAAAAATAAATTATAACATGAATGTAAACAAAAAATTGAGTCAACCAAAAATCAAGATATTAGTTTTTATTTATTTATAATATATATGAACTATATTTTAATTTTTATGCATATAGACAAGTTATTAGTTTTTAATTATTTTTACTAATATTTTATTTAAAGAAAAAATTAACTTGTGAAATATAAAAATTTGAAAATCATTGAAAGCATCCACAATCATCCACAGGAAGTTGTCGCATTGCCCTAACTATATACTTTTCAATCTTTTTACAAAACTAAAGCATCCCAATTTAATTGAATTTAATTATTATGCGATATATAATTAAATTCAATTTCTAAAAAATATTTATATTGTTTTAAAAATAATTATACTTTTAACTCTTAAAATTTATTTGTTATGGTTTTTAATATATTTTATAAATTACTTAAATAATTAGAAAATAATAAATATATTTAATTAATTAATAATCTACTAACTATATACATATTTTTTACATTCAAATAAATAGAAATAGAAAGATTAACATCTCAATATGATCGGGTCATCAAATGAGCCTTTAGATTCCTCATTCTCAACCTTGATTCAGAAAGCCAAATCCATAGAAATGGCCAGGCATGGAATATCAATAAATGGGTTGAACTATACCCTATACCATGGTCAACCAATTGCATGGTTCAAAAATACAAACGAACCCTAAAAAAGGCCTTCCAAACTGAAAAAATGCCCTTCCTGCAATTAAAAGGGGAAATGAATTTTTTTGCATCTGAATTGTTTTTCCAGGTTTCAATTGTCCTCGATAGCGCCCGAAAATGCATAAAATCGCCTGAAAACTTTTTTATTTTTGGCAGAAAAAAGGGTTTCCATTGATTTCGACAAGTTTTTGATGGGTTTCACAGCAAAAATCACAATTTCTTAACAGTTTTTGATGAAAAGATTGTCGTGAGTTTTCATAAAATGCAGTGACAAGCTTTTTGATGATTTACCCACCACTAGTTTAGGCTCGTGAGTACTCGCGAGTTCTGCGAGTACTCGCTGAGTTTTGCATCAGAGGATGGAACAAAATGACCACCCAACTATGTCTTCTTGCCTTTGCACTGACACCCAAATTTTATAGTGATAAGGTTCTTACTATGTTGACAAGGGTGCCACTATATAGAGATGCAAAAGTCAATGAAGGCTATGGGAAAGCACTTGCTAAACCCTTCCCTGATCCTAAAATAGAGGATTTAGTTACAAATAAGTTTGTTGAGTTTGTAGCCTCCAATGGTCAAAGTGTTTTTGCTCTCCATGACAAGTATAGGAAAGATGATCATGCATGGTGGTACCTCAATTTGAATTGTCTTTCATTTTTATTGTACTCTCTAAATTTGAATTGTCTTTCATTTAAAAAAAAATAAAGATATTAATTTCAAATTTGGAGTTTGACTTACAATTTTATAATTAGAACTTTCTCACTTTGCCTTAATAGGTTGCTAGTGTCTCTTCATCTAAGCGAAATTGGAGTACATATTCCTTTCTCCACTCAGTGAAATGCAACCAATTGGCATCAAGTAAGGCAAAGAAGCTAGCTTATGTACTTTCCAACAGGTGCGTTGTTACTCACAAAAATGAGTGCTAGGGGCATGTAGTTGTGAGATGTAGATCTAGAGCAAACTAACCTGGATTTTTCAGCTACCACACATTCTTCACCTTTTGTGGAGATTGGTATCCAACATAATTTTAATGCAAGTGCCAATGGGGCTACATGTGATCCCTCTAATCTACTTGCATCACCTAATGTCAATAATGATGTTGATGTTGGTCTTCATGATGACGCATATGATGTTAATTAGTAATTACTACCAATGAACAATGAATATATATCATGACATTCAAGTTTTGACAAATAGCTATCAAATTTGGAATCAGTATAGTATATGTCAAATTCGTAGTAGTTATGCTAGTTTTGTTTAGCATATGCGTGATTTGTTGTATTTTGAATTTAATTCTTGTTTTTAGGCTACAAATGTGTATATATTTATGATTTTTATATGTTTTGTATGGATGTACCCAACCCCAAAAAAATTCTAGCACACCCACATACCTATACTAGTATACAAACCTGATTTGGAAACTTAGGTACAAGCCATTGATTTCTTTCATATATCATTGATAGAGGAAACGTCATATCGTTCAACTTTATAAAATTGTCAATAGTTAAAAAAAAAAATTCTGCTCCAAGTTAAGAGAAAATTGTTTCATTTATTGATATTGTAATTTATCATCTCCAATATTTTAGCACTACAATTTGGGAATAAAAAATAAGTTATTTTGTTCACAACTTGTTGCTTATGTTGGCGTAAAAACTAACACCTATGGAGTGCAGGTTTGTACAGACAACTATGCACACTGCATAATGAGTGCTCTTCAAATTAGGAGGGGAAGCTCCCTCGTAGTGCTGGAATGCGTGGAAAAGGAAAGTAATCTAAATCCTATCTCTTTGTTCTCAGCTGGAAGAGGCACAAGGTTAAGAAAACCAAGAACGTTGCAGCTAAGGATTTTCTTGTTTTGCACATCATTAACTACAACTAAGCTAACTACTTTAAATCTATCCAGTTTCCTCAAGAAAACAAAGCATGAGGAAATGGAGCAGGAATGTTCTAATACGATAAACTTCAAGTACAGTTTCACAACGTGAAGGCAAGGTGGGAACAACTATTTGCTTGGCTGGGAAGAAGTTTATTGGAAACGACAAATATACGATAAACTGGGTACAGACTCACAACGTGAAGGCAAGGTGGCACGACTATCTGCTTGTTTGAATAGGCTTATTACTCACACACATCACACGATAAACCGAGTACAGATTCTCAACGTGAAGGCAAGGTGGCACAACTATCAGCTCAATCTAAATAGGCTTATTGAATACAAAACACAAAGGATAGCCAACTAGGACAGTAAATTGCATTGGCGAGACACGCATACAATTTACGATCGAACTAGCCACTATATCTAACTAAGGCAAGCATTCACCAAAATAATTGCATGAAACCCGAGTGGCATAACAATTCATTATCATAATAAATACTCATGAACAGATACAGAACGAGCAATATTACAGGCAAGGTAAGCACAGCATAGATTTCTCTCTCGTACAAAATTTATGTACAAATGAGCAAAAGCTCTTATTTATAGACATCAAAAAGTGTAGGGAACCCTAAAATCACCTTGAGTCAACTACAGTCTTGCAATGCATGCAAGATTTATCGCTAAACCCTAACAAAGCAAACTATACAATTAACTAGAAAACTACCATCAGTTACCCGATACAAATTAATCTAAAAATGGACAATGTGCAAGCATGCACATCCTTATTGAAAGCGAGTTAACTGGAATACTACCTGTTGATGTGTTTTTTGTGACCGCACCAACGCAGAATAAAGTTTCCAATGGCTACCCTATTCTCTCTTGATCAAAGTATCCAGCACGCTAAGATTGCGAGAGAGTTCGTGCGTTCAACTCCAAGGTTCCTTCAGTGCGAATAGTCTCAATTGGCTCGATGTGATTTGCTAGTATTTCAAGGGGACTTACAGAATTGTTCAACAATAGAGGAAGGGGTTTTCACAATTCGACAGATTTATCAATGAAGCACGAGTTTCCTATTCTAACCAAAAAGTAATGAATTTAAAGTGGTTGCAGGGTTTAGAGAGTCTAAATCTATTCTAAGTGCGGGATATGGAGCTCAACTTCAACAAACTTCAACCGAACTTCGCTTTGCTTCTCATCGGACAGCTTCCACGGAGTCGGTGCAATCTTCGAGGGAGGTGACTAGAGATATTCAAACCACCATTTGACATGAAGATACCATCACAACAACGCATACCATCATTCAAACTATGATTGAAGTTAGGTCCACAATGTTTCTAGTTGACCAAACAAGGCGAACACACCGTCAGTGAGCCTGCTAGTGGTATGGATAAGCAAAGCTTGCTTAGATCAAACACCACATTCCATTATTGTTATCTACATGCGTGAAATGAAAGTTATTCCACTTCAAACTACTATTCGAATCAGAAGGACGAAGAAACCTTGCTAGCTGCTCACAACAAAAGACAAAATTCACTATCAATGAAAATTATTTTATTGAGAGAGTGTTCACAACAATTTCTTACAAAGTTTTTAAAGGAAAAACTTTCCTTCTTCTTCAAACTACTCTATCAATCTACGCTATGCTACTTCTAAGATGTCTCTCTATTCTAACTTCTACTCTAATCTAATGTCTCATCTAATGAGGTACAAATGAGGGGGGATGCCCCTTTTATAGCTGGCCAAGTCCAATGGACGGCTCAGATTACAATCAAATGAAGGGCTCAGATCGAGCCACATAAGCCCTAACCCTAAAAACGGCCATCACGAAGAGTGGAGTAATAAATGAGCGATTAATTGCCACCATCTTCTAGAAGATCCCTGTCTGGAAACACGTTCACACTATTCTTCTCCAACTGCAAACGGACCGAGTTTGGCCAACACTGCTTCAACTCCCTGAATGGATATGACGGGCACGTTTTCGATCCAACATCAAGCCTGCAACTTTCTTTCTCCTACTCGACGATGATTTTTCTCCTTGATGTTGTTCTTCAACTTTGAAGTACTTGCTTGGGTTTCCATTTTTCCCTCCGTCCATTTCTTCTTTGCCACTTGAGTTGGGCACATAGTAGGTCTCAACACTTAGCCATTTCTTCTAGTATTTGCTTCATGATTCTATCATCTTGGGCTATTTGCTTCATCACTTCAAGTCATCATGCCTTGGCCTCGGTGTTCACCCTGCAAAACAAGCAAGAGAAGAGCATCAAAACACTATAAATTTACCTCACTTACCTGATTTTCATGCTTAAACTTCCAAAGTCTGAGTGATCTCCGGATTTGATTGAGTCCATCGTTTTTCCTCTAACAAACTTCATCCTCAAATTCTTCATGCCTTAGCCAAATTTCCAACTCATCTTGTATTCTACTTGGGCGTACTTCACTTTAGCATTTTGAAATCACCCTGTGAAAATATTAATTTAATTGCTCCCTTTTCACTTCACTGGCTGAGGCGTATTTTCCCCTAGAGGTGGAATTTTATGCTTTAGAAAAATTTCAAATAACATCACTAGCATGGGCGCATGAACTTCCATTTTAGCTTGCCTTAAAAAATTTCAAGCCACCTCTTGGCATTTGGGCGCATTTAGCCCTCTGCACTTCCAATTCCTTACTTTAGAAAATTTCCTAGCCCACATATTACTCTTTTTTTACTTGGGCGCATATGAGTGCTGAAGCTTTGATTTTTAATGCCTTAGAAAGTTCTTGAGTTCCCTCTACAAGGTGGGCGCATTGCACCCCCTCTACATCCATTTTGTGACACTTAGAAAGTTTCTTATCAACTCCTTGAGGTGGGCGCACATGAGGGGTAGAGCTTCAAGTTTTCTATACTTAACTTTTCTCTAGCTCTCCATAAGTCAAGGCGTACATCAAAGGGACCCACTTCAAATTTTGAATGACTTAAAGATTCCTCAAGGCCTCCTTAAATAGCAAAGGCGCATGCATGGGGTCAAACTTCAAATGTAGAACACTTCCTTCACAAGTCAAGGCGTATGGGATGGGGCCCACTTCATGCATGCTTTTGAATATTCCAAGTTTTTCTCCAGTCAAAGGCGCATTCAAAGGGGGGGACTTCAAGTTTCCACGCCTTGAATATTTCTTGAATTCTCCATGCAAGGCAAGGCGCATTTGAAGGCATCTACTTCAAATTTCAACGCCTTAGCAACTTCTTGTCCAGTCTAAGGTGCATTTGATAGGTTGAGCTTCAAATTTGCATGCCTTAGTAATTTTATAATCACCTTTACTTTCATCTTTACCTTGCACTTGAGATGGGCGCATTTCACACATGGAGGAGGATAAATGCCTTGACCTCTTTGACTTTATCAAGCATGGGCGCATTTCATACATGAAAGGGGACTTAACTTCACGCCTTAGAATATTTTGTAGCTTCCATTACCTTGAGGGCGCATTTAGCATGTGGAAGTGGACAAACTTCATGCTTTAGAAAATTTTAAACACCTCCACCTTACATGGGCGCATTTGGGGGTATGAGGCGGATTTAGCAATGCCTTAGAAACTTTTAGCTTCTACCACTTTATTTCTCCTTGAGGGCGCATTTGGAGGTGCCTACAGGATATTTTCAACACTTAGCATTTTTTATCAACTGCCAACTTGATGAGGGCGCATTTTGAGGGTCTTGCAAGATGAACTTAGTGCCTTAGACAATTTTAGCAACCTAGCTTGAAGATGGGCGCAATTTCAGGGTGGACGATTTTGTTCGAACTTAAACTTTTTCAACCCTCTGCCAGTCATCTTGGGCGCACTTAGGAGGTCAAGGTGGATAAGCTTCAGACTTAGCCATTTTTCCAACTGCCTGCTCGTGCTTTAAGACTTACTATAAATAGTAAGTCTTTTGATTTTCACATCTCTGAAGCTTGGATTGATTCAAAATTTTAACCATAGGATCCTCATGACCTAGTTAACCCGTTCATACTGCCATCCTGAGCTGACCTGCTATTTTTAGCCAGTTTCTGAAGGTGGTTTACTATTTATAGCAACTACCTGTTTCTGAGACCTCCACAACTCCGTTTGACTTGAAATCTGAATGACGTGCTCCTCATTGGATGACTTGCCCGTTCACACTGGCGCCTGCTGCTGATTTACTATTTTTAGCTTGTTTCTGGAACGCCTTACTATAAATAGTAGGTGCTCCGATTGCCCTCAAATTTTACTGGTGGACAACTTGAAAGATGCTGATTACGGTGGGATACACCGGTTTTCGAAAATTCTAATATTTTACCCCTCATTTTGGGTCCCGAAGCTGGAAACCCTAATTTGACTTGCATGTATATCAAATGACCTTCGTTTGACCTCGTTTCTGTTGCACTTCACCCTGTTTGTGATACTGATGCGCTGGGCAACTACCAGAATGGACCTGCTAAAAATAGTAAGTCTCTGAAAACGGACCATCTCGCTTTGCATGTCACACCACTGCGTAGCTCTTGAAAAACCCATAAAGAATAACCTGACATGCGCTGAAAACCCTGACATGCAAACCCTAAAAGTAGCCTCTGAAGGCTGAATACTGAAAGTCATTGCCTCATTTTGCATGTTATACCATCGCGTAGGTTTCAGAAAACCCAGAAAGAATCTCCAGACATGCATTGAAGAATTCTGCATATAAACCCTAAAATTTGCTCCGGAAGCTGAACTTGCTAAAAATAGAAAGTTGTCTGTTTTAGCTCAAAATTTGCAGACGAGTAGCTTGATGTATTATGGATGTAGTGTGACTGAGAGAACTTCAAAAATGCTGAAAGAACACCCTAAATTGAACACTTACTAAAAATAGTAAGTTGTCGGAACTTGGTGAAAACTCAATGGAACCCTGTTTGTAGCCCTCCTGACAACAATGTTAGTGTCAAATTTCAATAGCCAAACTTGATTTGACCTCAAACCGACGTGAGAAATGCAAACCTTAATTCTACAGACTTAGCCAAAATTTCAATTCGGACGGGCACATCCCCGAAAAGACAAGCAGCAAAGAGAGAGACAGTGGGAAAAACTAACGAAAAACAAGCCAAAAGACCTAAACGAAGCAAAAATTAGGGGGTCCCCATTTGCAATGGAGCGATGTGTGAAAAAGGTCACAACACTACCATCAATTAACGTAAACCCTAAAGACAACTCCAAGTGAATAAAGCTAATCCCAGAATAGATATGCATGAGATGAGACAGCGAGTTAACTTGAAAAGATAACACCAAGTTTAACTCCTGTGTTTAATGTCTATTCTGAGAGGTGGGAACTGAAGTCTATTGGCCATAATCTCGAACAACCAATCCCTCAACGAGATTGTTAACTGCATTAACATCTGAATGTCAGCAACTTGAGTAATCTTGGCAATCTTTGCACACTCAAACTAGCATTTCACTGACTGGTAACTTTGGCGGCTCTATAACTGAAGTGATGGCCATTATCTCTTCTGCAGCTTGATGTCTCTGACGCTTCTCCTTAATGAAAGAGTGTTGGATGACGAAACTGTGAAGTTTGACTGCACACACTTTGGTTGTGAAAATGCAAATGAACTTCTGCTGCATAAAAATTCCAACGTAAACCCTTAAGCAGGCTTTGGAAGACAATCGGGCCATACGAAGAATGCAACCATATGGATTTGGCGACCCCTAAGCGCTAACCCTCTAAATGCACTTGATACAAATGGGTCTTTCCTGATGAAATCATGAATTAAGAACGATTTGGTCTTGAATTCAGTCTGTGTGTACTGTACTCTGAAAAACTCGCCTGTTCATTGTGAACACGGCTATATTCTGACAACTTTTCTGGAAAGCTAAAAATAGCTTGCTGAGGCTAAAAATAGCCTTTTGAAGAGTTATTTTCGGCGAAAAATCTAAGATATGGGTTTTGTCCAGAAAAAGATTCTAAGACAACCCAGAACATTAGAAATGCGAAAATCTGACTTCTACTCGACCATGCAAGGAATTTTCAGTTGAAAAAATTAGAGCCTCGAGAACTGATGCTTTGGAGTAAATTTTCCTGAAAAATTCTGGCACATGGGTTTTCTCGAGGAAGCTATTTTGAATCAACCCAGATGATTTGTTTGTCAACAATTGCCAGTTCTTCAAACATGCGAGAGAATTTAAGACGAGAAATAGAAGAATTTAAGATAGAAGAATGAGGTTTTGATGCTTTTCTTCTGTTAAAATCGCCAGTCTGCCTTGAATTCTACTGATAATTCTGACTTGTACCTGCAAAGAAAGTGTTTTGATGTCTTCACCAATGATTGTTGATGAGAAATTCACCCAACTCTTGAAGGAAATTTGCCTTTGCTTTGAAGAATTTTGAATTTGTTCAAGCTGTGTGAATGAAATATGACGCCATGCTTGAATTAATAGAGCAAAATCGCACCATAATGTTGACTGCAAGATTTAAAACCTCAACTGAAATAGAATGATTTTGATTGGACCCCCTTCAATTGAACTGTGACTGACTCGAAGTTCCGGATTTTAAAATAATAATCAAAATATTCATCATGCGTTTTTGAAATCCTAGCACAAAGAGGCACCAATTTGAGAAAATCGCCATTTAATGCTTTGACATGCAAAATAAATATTAAATATTATTTTATTCAGTTGACAAACCACGTAAAGCACTTGGATGGATTCGGCAACCTTCAATGATTTCGAAAAGTCCTCATTTGTCTTCACAGGCGTCCATTTGCTCAAGATATTACATTTTTTTTATTAACTTCCTACTTTGTAGCTGACTACAAAGTTACAACTGGCCATCTTCGACACTGATTTCCAGGGGACCAAGTGATGATGGGACTAAGCAAGGATATTCATTGCGCAGCCTGCAGAGCAAGGAAGAAATGCCTGCTGGGAGTCATCACTGCAAAATCCATCACTTAACACCTCAAAGAATTAGGCGCCCTTGATTAAATTGATTTTCAGACACCAGACTTAGTCATTTCTCCAAACTGCCATCTGACGCTTCAAATGATTGTTGACGATGAACGGAGAACCCTGCTGACTGGATAACAGGCTCACTGCGTGACTAGAGGTATTCCGCATCTAGCGAATATACGCAAGGCATTTGAAAGCTGCATTAAGGACCCCAAAAGTAAGGGCGCCCCTGGCCTCAAAAGGCACAAACACCATTTTGACGAAAGTACAACTCTCAACCAGATGCCCTACTTTGACCTCTGATATCTAGAGCTGGGATGGCCTAATTCGAGCACCGTCTGTCTCAACGCGTAGCCAGGAGGACCTACAAAAGATTTCCTAGAGGTGACGAAGCAAGAAAACTGCTTCTAAGACCTCAAAGAGAAAGGGGCCTTTCCCAAGATGGAATAGATGACCAGACTTAGCCATTTTCTCTGTTTTGCCATTTCATGCTTCGTTTTGCCATAGATGATGGACGGTGAATCGTGTGGATTGAAGGATAGATTCATTGCGTGACTGGAAGAATTCCGCATCCAACGACTGTATATAAGACATTTGAAAGCTGTGATGGAGACCTGAAAAACAAAGGTGCGCCTGGGCTTCAAGCACATCGGGACTGTTTTGACAAAAGTTGAACTTTCATCCAAGTACCCTACTTTGTCCTCCGACACCGAGAGATGGAATGCTCTGATTCGTGCACCGACAGTCTCTCTGCATAGCTAGGAGCATTGAGAAGAGATGTCTCCGGAGGTGACGAAGCGAGAAAACTGCTTCTAAGACCTCAAAGAGAAAGGGGCCTTTCCCAAGATGGAATAGACGACCAGACTTAGCCATTTTCTCAGCTTTCTTCGTTTTTCAATATTTTGCAAAAGACCTCGCACGTACAAGCGTTTGCCAAATCCCGGAGCTTGACGGCTGGGCTCGTTGGATAGCTGGAGTAATTGCGCACAAGTCCCGTGAAGACTTCGAACGTCAATAACCTCATCTGACAGGCCTTAAGGCTAGGCGCCTCTGGCCTACAGAAGTTCAATGAAATTTACATGTTTCTCCACCCGCTAAATTAGGTGCCTGGTAGAATCTCTACCACGATCTTTCAGAATATCGGATTAACAGGCAAGTTGGTGCATCGCGAAGCCGAACTAGAGTAGCACAGATGTCAGGAAGACCTCATCAGCAATTTCAATCATCTCAGGGGTCAATTTGAAGGGCGCCCTTGAGCTACAGGGGCGCAATTTCATCATTTGAAAAATTCCTGTGATATGAACTCTCTTTGTAATCTCATCTTCTGACGTCGACTACCGGAGCTCTGGGACTCGGATGACTGCATTCGATAGCTCGTCGGATAGGCAGACTAGTCGTGAAGAGATCAGATGTATCAACAATCAGGAACACCAAGATCTAACCCTCCTTTAAAGAATGCGCCCTTGAGCTACAGGGGCGCAAAAAGCTGGAAAATGACAGGCTTCTGCAATCTATAACTTCTGGAATCCTCAACTTCTGATGTCAGTTACCGGAGTTACGAGTCTTGGATAGCCTCGCAAAATAGCTCATCGGATAATTGGAGTAATCCTGAAGAGTTTAACTGTATTCATGAGCATGTGTCACAAAATTTAGATCTTCAAAAAGAAGGGCGCCCCTAAGCTACAAGGGCACAATTTTGCTTGTCCTTGAGAAATTTTCATAAATTAACCATTGAAATCTTCGTCTTGGTCACTGAAATGACCATACAAAGGTATAATTATCGTCGTGAAATGCTCTTCCATCGTGAAATGCTTCATTCTAAGTCTCTGATTCAGGTTCTAATCAATGGATACTGCCTTTGATTGACAAAACACTAACAAAACTCCATGCTTGATATTGCCCAAAAACCGTATTTGACATCATTTTAGCAAGGTTTAGACTATTTTAAGCAAAATGCCTTGATGAAGCAAAAAATTTGGTTTGGGTACAACAGCTTACAAGTATATTAAAGTATGTTGTCTTTTCTGCATATTCCCCTCTGCCAGTTTCGAAAGTGGTCAGCCATCATCTTGAGAAGTTCAAAACAAAATCAACTATAATACCAGCTTTGATCTCTAGCCTGGGCCTCCAGATTTGATCTCCATAAATTCCTTGTTCCTTTGAAGAGGATTCCTCTTGCATCTATTTCAAAATTGTAATTATATTTGGACCATGTAGCTTTGTTTTATTTGGTTTCTTTAGGGTTTACCCATTTTTGGTTCACACCTTTTACTTAGTTGTTTCATGGTTTTAGAGTTTCTTTGCAATTTTGACTTGTGGGATTCATTGTTATCACTAAATTGTTGCATTTTCAAGTCCCGACCTACTTTTGTCACTTGCGGAAATTATTGACCTACTTTTGTCATTTGTGGAATTATTGACATACTTTTGGTGTTTTTGGAAATTTATATAATTTCCTTATTTTACCATGCAACAAGAAAGATGAACTATGACTTCAAATATAGTCATTTTTGGTGCAAGCTTGCTGATGTTTTTGTTTTTTATTGAGAGCTCATCAAATGCAAGAATCAAACTAATATGCATTCAATCAAATGAATAATGAACATAATATTAACTTTTCTATAAAGCCCATCTTTAACAGACCAATGGAAATTGTCTTTCTTATCCTGCAAAACAGATGAATTAACATGAAACCATCAAATAAATGTAATGAATACAAGAAAAAACTTCAAAATTGTATACATTTTTTCAAAGGTGTACAAATACCCATAGATACACAGTTTATTACAACATTGCACAAATTTCAACAATTTGTTTCATACTCACCCAAAACATGAGCAGCAATTATGCTTGGCAAATTTTGAAGAAAAATTTCTCCCTTGAGCACTCCTGAATATTGAATCACATTTTAGAGAGAATTTGAAGGAAAAGGAAACTAAATGACAGAAGCAATGCATAAGCCAAGAACATAAAACCAAAGATCAATGACCAATCAATAAATTGTGTAGCCCAAGTATGGTCTACACACACACAATCAATCAATATATATATGTATCTATGTATGTGTGTGTATCCACACACACATATGTATGTATCTATGTATGTATGTATGTATGTATGTATGTAGAGGACATGATTATGAAAACTGTCTAGTGGCACACCCATTAGGCTTTTAACTTCCTTTTCAATTGTGCCTATAGGAGCCAACAGAAAAAAACTGTAAATTGTTTCTGAACTTGGGCAATCTATTGATAGGAAGCTCCACTTCCAGATCTTTGATCCACTAAACATTAAACATATTGAAAATAAAGTTGGAAGAACTTCATGCTATAAAAGCAATAGAAAAACATACCCCTCATAAATGGTATTGGAAGATAATGAGATTAAAGGAAAAATCCACAGCTTATGTTAGCTATGTCTGCTTTTGCTAAAGAATGTGACCAAAATACAGTTAACTTGACTGAAGTATGAAAATTTTTCAAATCATTTTATAGCGATATTCTTCTAAGCTCAGAGGTAAGAAACACCCCCCTTTGTATGGAAAATTCTCTTGGATGTTGTCTGATTATAATTGCCAAAAGCAACAAGCTATGAAAAGAATATGCATTTATCTAAAAGCACTTAGAAAAGTTAGGACAGGATCTGCTGACAAGCTACGCTCAGAATTCCAAAATAACCCTCAAAACATATAAAGATTTATAAAGAAAATTACTTCATTCAACCTGTATGGTGTTCTTGAATTACAGAAACAAGAAGCCAAAAAACAAATTCTATTAACATTACAGTCACATCCGTATCTAAAAAACGGTGCAAAAGAAGCAAAATCACTAAAATGGAAAATTTATCAAAACCAAAGGAAACACACATAAGCTAACATACATAGTAGCAGGATTCATAAAACATCAAAACTTATAGCGAAACAAATCACCATGGAATGGAGGGTGCCTATATATCTTATCCACCATCTTGATTGCAATTCCTCGTGTCTCTCGAAAAATTCCTGTCCTTGACATTAGTGCTGTTCCTTTTCCAATGTAGAATCCACTTCTTTCACTATAGTAAGCATCTGTACAGCAATAAAATAAATTAGCAGCTGAAGAGCTCAAACTA
This sequence comes from Sequoia sempervirens, assembly GCA_007258455.2. Lineage (NCBI taxonomy): Eukaryota > Viridiplantae > Streptophyta > Pinopsida > Cupressales > Cupressaceae > Sequoia > Sequoia sempervirens. The sequence goes on along the minus strand of VDFB02049328.1, from coordinate 66,148 downwards.
AAGTCAGGAATAAAGAGGTGCTCATGGAAGTCAAGTGGAATACAATGTACTGACTTAAGGACACAAAATTCAGACTCCTAATTCCCCTATGAAACTGATAGCTGTGAATGGCTTATGTTTGTATTTTACAACTCAAGTCACCAATCTATTCAATAAATTGCCTCTTAGGAAGCCTTTAAAATATAACAAAGAGAAACAACTCATTAAAAGCACAGGGTTTTTCTAGCTGTAACCTAGGTTCCCCTCTCATCTATTTATACAATTGTGTTTACATCTTCCCCTATTATTCATCTTACCTATCAAGCACAAAATCAATAAACAAAAGAGAATTTTCCCAGAATAATAGAGTATTTCACATATATCATTCATTCTACTTAGATTCATCAACAGATATGTAACATGAAAACAAGAATTTACCAATAAAAGAGTAGTACAAGTCCAAGATATGGTCCTAGTACAAAAGAACAGTAGTTAAGAACATGCTTTCTATGGGTGTAACACAAGAAAAAACAATCCATGCTTGGGTAATCTATATGACAACAAATCACCAAACAGATTTGATATGTTGTTATATTATTTACAAAATACTGAATAACAGTCAACAAAGAACCAAGATCAATGACAGTGCAGATATCAACAAACACCACACAGAAAATTCTACAATTATGAAACATAAATACCTACGTTCCCGGGTTCACCATATTCGTTTCTCATGCCCACACTGGGAGCGTCTAGGTCTGGGAACATCTGCAAGAGAGCCCAGGAGGCATACCCACAGGGAACTCAAGGCGTCCGTGGCGCTACCTGGACAGTCCCAGACGCTCCCAGGTGTTCCCAAGCGTCAACTCCTTGCAGGTGCCAAAAACAATTAAAAAACATTTTTCTAACATGTAAAAAGTGCACTGCAAACCCTAAAACAACCCCATTGCCAAATATCACCTTTATCAAGCTTCATTTCTCTCCTAAAACACATTGCTCAGCCATTTTTCCTCATTTTTACATTTTGAAGGTTAGCTGGTTTTTTTGAAGGAGATTGATCACAAAGTGCCAAATGAACGAAGATAACTTGCACAAAGGAGATCTAATCATCTAAGGTAAGCATTTTAACTAATTCTTTAGTTTTTCAACAAAAAGTTTCAATTTTTTGATGAATTTTTCAAAAAAAAATTCTAAATTTTTTATAATTTTTTTAGAAAGAAAAAAAAAACAAGTTTCACTATTTGTTATAATGTATTTTGGTGTTCGTTTTGAGCTTTCATTAGTTTATACATATTGTAGGGTTGCATTTATTTCTTTATGTTCTAATTTAAAATTTTATAATTTCTTATAAGAACAAAATCAAATTGCAATCTATTTGGAATTGCCACTAGTTCAAGTTCAGTGTGTATTGATGCAAACAAAAAATTTAAAATTGATCAAGCATCTCCTTTATGGAATTATGTTACAATACTTGAAAACCTTCTAGGAGGTGGGGCATTCATTTGGGATTGTGATGAGTGTGGAGTCCAATTTAAATGCTCGTATAGTTGAGTGAAAACTCACTTATGTGTACAAAGTGGGAAAGGGATTAGAAAATGTGAAGGGCGAAATAAGAAGGGGTTTCCAAAAGAAAAAATTATGGCATTCATTAAAGAACAAGAAGTTGATGTTGTGAGTGAAAGAGCAAAATTAAGATCTCATCCTTTAGCAAAGAGAACATCAATGAGTTTACCTACAAATTCAATAATGGCCTCTCAACATCCTTTCTTGGAGACACCCTCTATCCAAGTTGGAGATCCCACTCCTTCTCGCAAAAAGGCCCATCGGATAAGGCATTTCAAAATGAAGCAAGAGACATTGCAGAGCAAAAATTTGCACGTTGCATTTATGCCAATGGTCTTCCTTTCAACTTGGTGAGATCACCATATTAGCGGGATGGTGGTGGCAATCAATAGTGCACCTTCTCATTTCACAAATCCTGGGTTTTAAAAGGTGCGCACCACCTTACTGGCAAGAGAATTTTTTTGTAGAGGCATCACTCAAACCAATTAGGGATTCTTGGATTGAAACGGGAGTGTCTATTGTTTTTGATGGATGGAAAAATTGAAAAAAATGACCTTTAATAAATGTTATTGCAATGTTCCCCAAAGGGGCAATGTTTTTGAAGGTGATTGATTGTGAGGAGCAAATCAAGGATGCAAAATTCATTTCTAAAATCCTCATTGAGTTCATAGAGATGGTGGGTCCTGAAAATGTTGTCCAAATCATTATGGACAATGCAAAAAAATGCAAGGCTGCAGGTGCTTTGGTTGAGGAAAGGTATGAACACATTTTTTGGACACCATGCACCGTACACTCCCTTAACTTGGTGATGCAAGAATTGGCACTCAAGTAGAGTGGGTGAAAGCTATATACCAAGAGGGTGAAGAGATCCAAATGTTTGTAACAAACCACCATCTGTCACAAGGCATTTTCAAGACTTTTTCGAATTTGGAATTATTGAAAGTAGAATTAATTTAATTATTTAATTTATTTTTTTATTTTATTTATTCCATGTTTACTTATATAATATATTTTAATGTGTTATTAACTTATTTTTTACTTGATCCTAGGTTGTTGAGACCTGATTTGCATCACACACAATTGTTTTGAGATGACTTGTGAAGGTGCATGAGGCATTGGGTGCGATGGTTATCAGCAACCAATGAATTATTTGGAAGCAATCAAATTTAGAGAGGGCCCAAAAGGTCAAGTCATTGATCCTAGATGACGATTGGTGGGCTCATGTGGACTATGTCTTGAGTTTCACCGAGCCTATCATGAGTATGATCGGGTTTGCTAATATAGATCAACCATGTTTGGGGGGAATCTATGATGGCATTGACTCCATGATGGAAAAATAAAGGTCATAATAGCACAAAAAGAGAATGACCTCAAAGAAATATTTTTTCAAAGTATGGAAAAAATCATTCATCACTGTTGGAACAAGATGAACACACCATTGCATCTCCTTGTATACGCGTTATCTCCCAAATACTAGCTCACAAATACTTGCTTTGCCAAGGAGAACTCCACCATATCGATATGGTGAAGTTGCTAACAGGTACAAGGGGGCATTCAAAAGACTCTTCTCAAATCCAAAAGTGGTGGAAAATGTTAGGAAAGAGTTTGGTATGTTCATATCAGGACCAAATCATAGTATTTGTGCTCTTCAAGACCAATACAATGTAGATACTCGTACATGGTGGTACCTCCATGGCCAAGATTATTGGTTCCTCCAACCTCTTGCAATCAAGATTCTATCACAAGTTTTTTTTTTTTTTTTTTTAACATTTGTATTGTAGACTTTAGTACTTACTATTCTTTAATTTGTTTTGCATTTTTTATTTTTAAGTTGTGCTGATTTTTTCTCCAATTTCAACAAGTTGGAAGTTCTCCGGCTGAATGGAATTGGAGTACATACTCCTTTACCCACTCATTGAAGCATAATTAGTTGGCTGCAAAAAAAGCAGAAGACTTGGTTTATGTCCATTCCAACTTGTGTCTTCTATGATCTATCACATAAGCAAGACCACTACAGGTAAAGTATTAAAGCTAAGTTACTGATTCGCTGGAAAAAGGCTTTGGATACGATTCGATTAGTACCAGATACGAAATTCAGGTACGATACCGCACGGATTCGACCAGGATACAAAATGACACCTGCGGATTCGAGCTAGATATGTCGGTTGCTTGCGGATTCGACCAGGATACGGCGAAAAAGAATCAAAGGAGAATCCGTGACGAATCTAGGCATGAAAACGCCCAATCCGCGGAATAAAGTGCTTTTTTAGCATTTTCTTATCATTTTTTTGCCCAAATGTTGACTTCTAAATATTTTAATATTCATTGCAACCCTAATTTGTGCCTCCAAACACACTCAATAGGTAAAAACAATCTCATTTAACAATTTCTGAATTAAAAACAACTTTTTTTGCCTCCATTGTTGAACTTGCTCTCTTGCTTGCAAAAGCTTGAATAGACTTGAAGGCTGATCGTTGGTTGTTCAAAGTTGATTGTTGTGCTATTACTAAGCACTTGCAAGTGTCCGTTCGTTGCCAAGAAGATCGTAGAGAAAGATTTGTTCAAAAGAGGTAGGTTTCTTTGAAGTTTTTAAATTTTTTTCTTACATTTTTTTTAACAAATGAACTATTTTGTTTTGTTTTTATTGTTTTGTTGATTGTTTTCACTCTTTTAAGTTTTTTAGTTTCAAATTTCAATACCAAAGTGGTACAATCTATTATTGTGCCTTAGGTATTACAATGGCATTCGCTTCTAACACCACAGCCCAATCTCGTTTCAAAATAAATGCAACCTCTCCCCTTTGGAAATATGTAGAAATGGTTCAACAATGTCCAGGTGGTGGAGTATTTGTTTGGATTTGCAGTCATTGCACAGTTCAATATACAAGCTCATACAGTCGAGTGAAAGCCCACTTGTGTAGAATCCCTGATAATGGCATCAAACCTTGTCCAGGACCTCCAGAAGGTGATGGCAAAGGCCTTCCGGATGACATAGTGTTGAAATATATTGTTGAGCAAGAAAAATCAGAGAAAAAAGTTAGTAGTCTTAAAACAAGCCATCCTTTGAGGAAAGGATCTTGATCCATGAAACCCCCTACACCACCTACTTATCTTCCACACAGAAAGCCATCCATTTATGAACATCCCTCAAGAGCAAACCGTGCCCTCATCAAATAAAAGATCTAAGGGACTGTTGGAAGCTTCATTTCAGAATGAGGCAAGAGAGATTGCTGATCAAGACATAGCAAGATGTGTCTATGCCAATGGATTGGCATTCAACGTTGTTCGTTCACCATATTGGCAAAAAATGGTGAAATCTATTAATAAGGCTCAAAAGGGGTATAAGGGCCCGAGGTTTGAGAGGTGTGTTCTGTATTGGAGAAAGAGGTGAAGCATGTAGCGGACTCTTTGAAGCCACATAAAGGAGTTCATGGATCGAAAACGAGGGGTGACCATGGATTTCGATGGATGGAAAGATGCAAAATGTGCATTGATCAATGTTATTGCCGTGTCCCCTAAAGGGCAATGTTTTTGGAAGCGGTGGATTGTAGAGGGGCAATTGAAGATGGTCCAATTATTGCTAACATCCTTTGCCAAGCTATTGAAGAAGTGGGCCATCAAATATTGATACAAGATTGTAACCGACAATACCAAGTAGCAAGGGCTGTTGGGTTATTGGTTGAGAGAAGTATCCACATTTTTGGACACCTTGTGCTGTCCACTCCCTCAATCTAAGGCTACAAAAAATTGGATCCAAAATTGAGTGGATCAAGCAGGTGTATGCTGAGGGCGAAGACATCCAAATGTTTATCACCAACCACCATATGACACAAGGAATATTTAGACAATTCTCAAATTGGAATTGTTGAAGGTAAGTTCATTCTCAATATTTTTAAATTTTTAGTTTTCTTTTAATTTTAAATTTTGATTTTGTAAATTTAAATTACATTTTAATTTTAATTTTGATTTCCAAACAGGTTGCAGAGACCCGTTTTGCCTCCAACACAATTGTGTTGAGATGACTTATAAAGGTTCGTGAGGCACTTTGTGCCATGGTAATCAGCCCTAATTGGGCCATATAGAAGCAATCTAGCAGTGAAAGGGCAAATAGGATCAGGCAAAGGATACTAGATGATTGTTGGTGGGATCGTGTTGAGTACCTGGTCAGTTTCACTGAGCCTATATTGAGCATGATCCGTTACACAGACATGGATAGACCTTGTTTGGGAGAAGTATATGATGGTATCGACTCAATGATTGAGAAGATGAAAACCATCATCAATGCAAAAGAGGAAGATCCTGATGAGAAGTTCTTCAAAGAGCTACAGGAAATCATGGTTGATAGATGGAACAAAATGACCACTCCATTGCATCTTCTTGCTTTTGCATTGAGTCCCAAATATTATAGTCCTGAGATTCTTTTTGCTTCATCAAGAGTTGCTCCATATAGGGATGTTGAAGTGGCTCAAGGGTACAAGGCAGCACTTCGGAGACTCTTCACTGATCGTGACCAACGTGATCGAATGAGGGTTGAGTTCATGGATTTTGCATGCTCCGGTAGTGTTGATCAAAATCTTGATGCTCTTTGAGACAAGTATAGGGTGGATGCTCATAGTTGGTGGTACTTCCATGGGCAAGAATACATGCACCTCCAACCAATTGCAATAAAAATCTTATCCCAAGTAAGTTTTATATTTTGTAATTTTAATTTTAATTTATAATTTTGTAACTCTTAACTATTTAATTTGGTCTTAATAGGTTGCTAGTTCATCTTTAATACGAGAGGAATTGGGTACATACTCCATCCACTCAATAAAGCACAATAGACTACAATCAAAAAAGTTAGAGCACTTGGTGTATGTGCATTCAAACTTGCACCTCATTACACAAAAACAAAGTTCCTACAAAGGAGACACAAAAAAGTGGGATATCAAGCCAAAGCATTTTGACTTGGATGCTTCCACAAGCCACTTTGCTGCACTTGATATTGATGATGAGTATGAGCCTGAAGCAGCTACTGATTATGAGAGTGGTAGTGTCAGTGCTACTGCTAGTGGCAGTGCTTGTGCGAGTGCCACTAATGCTATTTGTGGTTCTACACAAAATGTAACATCTAATGATGCTAGTTTGTTTGATGACCCATATGATTCAAATTAATCAATGATCAATAATGGCTGATTGTAAACATTTTACATTTTATGTTTAAACTTTAATTTATAGTTTTATATCACGACATTCGAGTAATCACTAATATTTTAATATTTGACTTAGTGACTATGAAAGTGGTGATGTATTTTTGCTATGTTATTAGACTATTAATATGGTGGTGTATTTTGAACTTAATTACTACTGCAAATATGTATATATTTCTAATTTTTATATGTTTTTTGTATTGCCATACCCAAGCCGTACCCAACCCCAAAAAAATTTTTTGCCGAATCCCGTACTGGATTCTCGTACCCGTACCCAAATCCAAAAACGAATCAGTAACTTAGTATTAAAGTATTAATTGTAATATTAATGGTCATCTTAGCTTTAGTTAGTCACTAGTTTACTTTTAGTTAACTTAGTTAGCTTTTAGTAACTTTTGTTTATGCTTCAGTTTGTTTTAGCATCTTTCAGTTATTAGCTTTAGTTTGCTTCAATTAACAATGGTTTCTTTTTAGAAACATCGTCTTGTAATTTTCTTTATAAGGAGTATTCCCCTCCTTTTGTAAATAACAAATAATGAATATCGAATATCAATTATCATTTCATGATATCAAAGCTTAGGCTCGGTTGTTTTTGGCGAATTTTTTAGAAATAAAAACTCATTGTTTTCCTAAGGAATTTTTAGAAATTTCTTAGATGTTTTCTTAGCCGATTTTTTTAAAAATAAAAATCAAAGAAATTTTTAGAGAATTTTTGGTGAGCGATTTTTTAAAATCGAAGGGTTTTTTCATTTGAAAAAATTGTGGTTTTTCTTCAAAGATTTTTTGAGGGTTTTTGAGGCCATTTTTTGAAGGGTGAAATTGTAGAAGGTTTCAAAGAAATTTTCAAGGGTTTCAAAGTGAGAATCGCGAATTCTCTGCTTACAAAATCGTGGAAATCGCGAGCCCTATTTTCATCAAGAAATCACAATTTTTTGTCATGGAAATCATGTCTACTGGAGAAATCACGACCTTTGGTAACAAGAATCGCTTTTTTTCACACGCGTTTTTTTCTAAGCTTGCGTCTGAGAATTTGCGGGTTCTGCACTGTCATTTTTCGCGACATTTTGGAGCTACATCTGGTGATTTTTTGGCGTGCAAGCTTTTGTAAAGCTCGTTTTCTGGGATGCGTGGATTGATTCCCACAATTCTGAAAAACCTTTGTTATTGCAAGTCGAGGGTCTACAAATATTAGCCGCTGTTTTCTACTAATTTTTTTGTACAGATTTCATGCACACGACTGCAAAATCGTGATGGGATTTTTCTGGAGTTCGCAACTTGTCTAGGCGACGCTTTTCTGAAAGATTTTACCGCAAGATTCTCTGATTGTCTTGGGCAGCTTTATCCATTTTCCGCGGGTTTTCTTTGAGGTGCACGACCTCTATTCTAGGTGATTTCTAGAATTGCAACTGTTTTCCAGATTTGTGTCTGCGATTGTGGCACTACAAATGACGGGTTTTTGTACCCTCTGCTAGGGTTTCTTGCGGATTTCATGAACCAATGTTTTGACAGGGTTTTCTGGTTGAAAAATAAAAAATTTATGCAAAGAGTTTTTCAAAAAAAAAATTGAAAAAATTTACAAGTGTTTTTTTATGAAGAGATTTTTGACGATTTTTTCCTATCTAAAAATCGTGGGTTGCTGCTAGGGTTTGCAAACTAGTTTTTTGGGCAATTTTTTTCTCAACAAAAAATTGTGAGCTTGAAGATTTTAAAAAGTTTTTGAAAATTGTCTATAGAAAATTTGCAGTTCAAAAGCTTTTTTTGAGGATTTTTTATAAAAAAATCTTATTTTTCAGAGTTTTCGAAGGTTTTCTGAAAAATCTTATTGTTATTGAGCCTCTTTTTTAGATGATTTTTGAAAAAATCGTAAGTTGTGCCAACTAATTGTCTAGAGTTTGTGCCATCTGATCACATGATTAGCTCGTTTTTCATGCTTTGGAAAACGGGAGGGATGGCATCTTTGTCCAATGTTATGTTGTAAAATATGCAGAGGTTCAACGAAAAGAATTACAACACGTGGAAGCAGAGGATGCTTACCACCTTTGAATACCGATGTCTGGATGCGCTTGTTCTGGGTACAAAAATTTGTCCCACAACTACAAGGAAGGATCGGGACAAGTATGATGGAGATAATAGGGAGACAATTATGCATTCAGTCTGGGAGATGGAGAACTAAAAGGATACTAGGATTTCAAAAGGAGCTAAAGCTGTTGCATTTGATTCAACTGATTGGTACATTCAATTCCCTACCTTCACTTACATTTGGTTGTTTGGATTCACATCCTACTACCTATACATGCTAGCAAGATATCCAAGTGATAAATTAATATTCATGGAATATCTTCATCATATTTCTGAGATACATTTTCCTTTGAGAGGAAGACATAGACCTAAAGTGGATTTCCCAATTCAGCTAAGAATATACAAGTGTAAAATGGCAGCCCAAATTCATCAATGAAGAAATAGCTAGATTCAATTTCAAATTCCTCTACAAAAAAACACACCTAAGACACAAACGGTATTGTGCAAGCAAGGTTGGGAATCAAGTATATGCATGTTCCAAAAATTGAGGACACAAAGGGTATTGTGCAAGCAAAGTTGGGAATCAAGTATACACATATTCCGAAAATTGAAGATTATTGGGCTAATTGTGTGGATGAGATCAAGGTAGGAATCAGAGATTTCAATCGTTTGATGGTTTGTCAATTTGCTGACATTATTTTGGAGGATGAAGTAGAAGTTTTAGATGATGAAGCCGATATTTTATCACTGCAGTTCATAAAGAATAAGATGAATCAGCAACCTTTTCCCCTTGGTGAATCGGTCAAACAAAAAAGTTTCTTCAAATCAATAAAGGACCAAATAGTTTTAAAGCACAGAATAGTCTTATTGAATTATTAAAAACAAAGAAATCAATGGTTCTGAAGGAGAAACCCCTAGTTTCAAAACTACCAGCAATAACACTTCATCTTCTTCAAAGACATTAATAAAAATAATAAGAAATGGCAAGAATACAAAAGAAGAAAAAGAAGAAAAAGAGAGAAAGTAATATGGATACCAATTCAAAAGAAGGGAAGTTGAGAGAGATTGCCAAGAAGAGGATTGTTATTGCCACGCGGCACGCCAATTCAACATGAGAAACCGATAGTGATGCCTATTCCTCCATAACAAGTTAGAAAACCTTCTCCGAAGAATGTGATATTCACACCTATTCAATCAAAGCCCCAAGTGCAATCTCTAGTGCAAAATATTTCTTCACCTCAAGAACCTCTAAAGATTGATAGTGCAAACGAAAGAAAGGATGAGGCTACTACATGGGTAAAATAGGTAGTTGTGAGGAAAAGAGAAGTGTGTTTGTATCAAATTAACTTTGATACACTTGATAAATTTGTTGAAGATATAGTTGTAAAGAAGCCAAAGTGACAATCTAGAATGAAAAATACTACAAAATGGAATTTGATTATTGAAACAAACATTCCACCAAAAGATGAATCCATTCAAATTTTACAGCTCGTTGATTTTTAGATTATCAAGACAGATCTGGGGCTAAGTGCTCCTCATTAAGATGTGAATATGCTAGAGATTGTCTGATGCAAGAGCATCCAAACTCACAAGCAATCCTATGTCACTCAAAAATATTTTCAGTTTTTCCTTACTTTTGTTGTGTTGCAGTTGGCTTTGGTGATTTGTTTCAAGAGACATTTTTCGGATTAATTTCAATCAAGAAAGGCCTTAATTTTGTTGAAGGATCAAATTGGTATCTTCAAGTTCAGTTTGGTGCAGTTGATTGCGCTTTACTGAGTGGATGAAGGAGTATGTGCTCCAATTCTTCTCAGATGTAGATGAATTAGCAACCTATTAAGACAAAATTAGAGAGTTAAGAGTACAAAATTTAAATTATAAAATTCTAATATGAATAAAACTTAAAAAGTAAAAGAATTATTTTATAAAATTTACTTGCGATAAAATTTTAATTGCAAAAGGTTGTAGGTATGTGAATGGTTGGCCATGGAAGTACCACCAACTATGAGCATTGACCATATACATGTCCTGAAGAGCATCAACACCACAATCACTAGAGCATGCAAAATCCATGAACTTGACCCTCACTACATCCCAAATGTCACGATCCATGAAGAGTCTGCAAAGTTGTACTATCCTGGCCTACATTACTAGACAATTTTTTTTCAATTTTCATTTCACCAATTTATGACAATAGACATTTTGTCAAACACTTGACTATCCTATTGTTCTAAGTATGTGGGCAGTTTGCTCTCATTCTGTTGGTGATTATTTTGCATATAGATTGCATAGAAGGCTTTTCTCACGACCACTGCAACCTCCAAGACTAAAATTTTATGCAAATTTATTTTCAGTTTTATATCTTCCCAGGCATAGGCATTTTGTCAAACAGTTTCCATGTTGCTGTTTTGAACTTAAATCCTTTTATTTTCAAGAGATTGATAATTATTCAGCGCAATGCATATATAATAGAGACACCCCACAATTACAAATATAATTCCACAGTGATATCAAACTCAAAAATTGATTATATAATAATATTTTTAGGACTCCGGGAAATTACTATATTCAAATAAATTTCCCTTGATTTAGTATTCTGATTTAATTGTAGAATAATTTTAAAATTGTACAAACTTCCAAAAATCACTCATGAATTATTATTAAATAATTCTGACCTGTATGCTGTTCCAGATAAACCATATGGTCACCAACTTCAAATATTATAGTTGCACAGAATCGTACAGTGGCAGCTAAGGTGATAATTGAATAGTGATAAATAATAAGTATGGCTCCTTACAAAATATACAAATCCCTTTATTTGAGCAACTCCCTCCAAAAGCATATATGGCAGCGGTTGGAATACTAGATGACAAACTTAATGCATAGCACCTCCCTTTTTTGACCATTCAATACCCATGTCATACTCCATCAGCTATGTGGAAGTGAAGTGGCTTTATAAAATGATTGTGATTCCTTTTTAGAGGAGGCTTTGACCAAATAAAGGTGGGTGAAAGTATTGAAAACCTTCCAAAGGCTGTGTAGGACTTTAGGACTGCCACGGCTAGCCTTGTTAGCAGCTTGTCACTTCTAACTTGTCTTTCCCACCTCTCCTGACTCTTTCTTAATGCTGCACTTCCCCAAAACAGGCGTGTCCCCTTCACACTCCTAAAATCTAAACGATTGCTTTTAATTTAATATCTCTTGCTCCCCACTTAGTCGTGACTTCATCTTATGACCCAAAAGATTCACTTGTATGGTTGGGAGTGAGCAAAATTAAAATCATTTAAAAAAACTTTCATTCGATTTTCCTCCATATTTACAACTACGCCAAACTGTGCAAGTGCGTCTCTTTAAAACTGATGGATAGCATAGAATAGCATAAATAATCCCAAGCTCCTTTACCAGGTTCTCCAAGAAAACCAAAAGATAAATAAAAACCAAGCATAATCTGAAAATGAGCTTCCCAAAACCTTTTATTCAACTTTCTGTAACTGCTCCACGATTCTTGAAAACTCATATTTACCTTTTTAAATTTCTTCTTTCACCCAAAAAGTGACATTAAATATTTTAACTTTTTCGACTTAAGTCACTTTTAACAAAAATAATTAAAATAATTAATTTAAGTTGCCATTAACTTTATGCCCTTTCGACAACTTAATTAATTATTTAATTATTAAAATCTTTCCGCACCAACACTGAAACTGTAGAAAATACCAAATCTCAAACCGAAGCAAAAATTAAAAGTGCCAAAATACTTCAGAGCTCCTCAAGCAACAAATAATTCCCACTGCAAACTGACTATCGTCGAAAAAACCCAAAGTTACAACCAACTCTGACATGATCAAAAACGGGGATATTACAAAAGTGCTACCTTGTACCCTTGACTGACTTCAACATCTCTATATGGGGAAACTATTGTTGCCATAGAAAGGAGCTCAACACTATAATATTTGGCACTCAATGCAAAGGCAAGAAGATGTAGCATAGTGGTCATTTTGTTCCATCTCTCTTCAATGATTTTGTGTAGTTGTTTGAACAATTTTTCTTCAGGATCTTGCTCTTTTGCATTTATGATGACTTTCATCTTCTCTCATTGAGTTGATGCCATCATATACCTCACCCAAACAAGGCCTATCCATGTCAATATAATGGATCATGCTCAATATAGGCTCAATAAAACTAAGGAGATACTCAACACAATCCCACCAAATGTCATCTAGGATAATTTGTTTAACCTTTGCTGACCTTATAGTGCTAGATTACCTCCATATAGACCAATTTGGACTAATGACCATGTTAGAAAGTGCCTCATGAACCTTCACAAGTCATCTCAACACAATTTTTTGGAGGAAAATGGGTCTTAGCAACCTATTTGAAAATCAAAATTAAAAAAAAAAATACAAAAATTAAAATTAAAATAAAATTAAAAAGTTTACTAAAATGAAACATATTTAGTATTTAACTTACCTTTAGCAGCTCTAATTTTGAGGATGTTCTAAATATGCCTTGTTGTAATGTCCCCTTTTCGGCATGATCATGTTTGGTGGTGGTTAGCCTATTACTTGGACTCTCGTAGGCTAACAGGTTGGTTAAAGGGTCAGTGGTGTTTTGAGGAGTTGATCGTTCTCGTTTTCAGAGCCCAGTGATTGGTTCACAGCAGGCAATAGCAGTTCAGGGGTTGACAGCTTCTGACGGCAGGGAATATTTGGAGTATTGAGTGAGTTATGGATTTTTAAGTGATTTGAGTTAATTAATTAACTTAATGCCTTTTTATAAAGTCAAATTGACTTATACATTTTATATCACTTAAATATTCTATAAAGGTGATTTAATATTTTAATCACTTAAAATATAAAAGGGCGCCCAAATATTAAGTCATGACTATTGAAAAGGACTTAATATTATTTTAAAAGATTTAAATGATGGCAAAAAGGGCGTATCTTCTTGGAAATGCGTGCCTTCTTGATATAAGGCAATTTGGCAATGAGAAACCCTATTATGGATTATTTCAACTTTGCCTTTGTGTTTCTTCCTGTGCATTCTCCTGTGATCAGGGTTTGAACAATCTTCCATTGAAGAACGATTCCTCTTCGATGTTGAGCACTCTTGAGATTGTGAGAGATCAGTCGAATCAGTGCAGTTGAGAGCTTCATTCAGAGGTTCTACATGATTCAGTCAGAGTATTTTATACAGATTTCCTGTTGATTGCAATAAGAAAGGGGGTTCTTCACTTGTGGCGTCCTCTTCATCAGATCTGTGGCTCCAGCAGGGTTACTACTTTTCTTTCTTCTTGGCCGTACTACTTGCATTGGGATATGTGCCCATTTAGAGAGGCGTGTGAAGTGACTTGTTGAAACGCCTTCCTTTTGGATGCTTTTTGACTTCCATCTCTGGCGTCTACCTTTTTCAAAGACTTGTATCCAGTTTCGAAGAAGGAGAACTCAAATCTGGAGGCCAGGCGTCCTTATATGCCAGTTTTCACCATTCTTGGCTGGCGAGCTGGCTTACTGTTTTAAATAAATAATCTGGAAACATTCTGGTATGTCTATCACTTGTGATCTAATTGTTTCAATAAAATAACGCCTTCTGCATTTCCATACTGTAGAAAATAGCTCTGTTTTACAGTTTATGAGCTTTTATATGCTGCGCCCCTTCTCTTCTGTCTATGAACTTTTCTCTAAAAAACTAAAATAACTCATTAAGACTTAAGAAAATACTGGGGTTTGAGTTGAGAGCCAGCAGGGCTCATCACACTTGTAACGTATGGCGATTGGTGATGAACATCCAAATCTCTTCGACCTCAGCATACACTTGTTTAATCCAACCAATTTTGGGGCCAATTTTTTGTAGCATAAGGTTGAGGGAGTGGACAACACAAAGTGTCCAAAAAATGTGTGAATAACTCTCCTCAACCAATAACCCCACTGCTCAACAATTTTTAGCATTGTTTTTTATAACTTGCATAACATTTCGAGGGTCCACTTCCTCAATGGCTTGACAAAGAATGTTAGCAATAAATGCACCATCCTTCACCTCCCCTTCACAATCCACTGCTCTCAAAAACATTGCCCCTTTAGGGAACACTACAATAACATTGATTAATGGTTAATTTTTTGCATTTTCCATCCATCAAAAACAATGGACACCCTCATTTCAACACATGAATCCCTTATGGGCTTCAAGGATTCCTCTACAAATTTCACCTCTTTTTCCAATAAGGTGTTACACACCTCAAAACCTGAGCCCTTGTACCCTTTTAGATCCTCATTAACTGCTTTCACCATTTGTTGTCAATATATGGTGAGCAAACAACATTGAATGGCAATCCATTCACATAGATACATCTCACTATGTGTTGATTGGCAATCTCTCGAGAGTCGTTATGAAATGCCATTTCCAACGATCCCTTTGATCTCTTATGTGTAGAGGCCACAAGTTGTTCTTCAAGTTGAAAATGAGAAGGCAGTGGAGGGAGCTTCATCCCTCAAGATCCTTTCTTTAACAAAGGATGATTTGATTTATGGCCAGCTACTTGATTTGTTATGTGACTCTTTTCCCAAGAGAAGAGAAAGCTATGATATAACCCTTTTAAAATTAAAAAGAGATATAAAAATAAAGGATATTATGATCCTTTGGTTAAAAGAGATATTAATAAAGAATATGTATAAATACCTTTTAAAAAGGGGGAAGAATAATTATTTATTTAAATAATTATTAGAGGCAACCGTTGTGAAAAGGTGTGATGGTTTGGAAACCACCTGTTAAGACTATTATAAAGCATTTGTGTGAGACAAGGAAAATAATTCAAGGAAGAAAAAAAAACATTCAAGGATGGAGAGCATTCTAGGAAGAAGAGAGTGGTTTGGTGAGCTATGGGCATTGGAGAAGGGGGCACACAGAGTGTGTCCAACTCGAGGTACAGAGTGCACCCAGGATTGTCCTGGCCAAGGCTGATATCATGTTGAGTAGTTATTATAAGGCATGTTGTATACATGAGGAGTAATTACTCTGGAGCATGATATGCACTTGTGTTGAGCATTGTTCTGTTGAACCAGCACTTGTATGGAGCACATAATGCGCTGTGTTCCGAAAGGAGTTGTTTCCTCCTAGATTGTTCCATAGCAAGAGCCAATACCACTAACATCTTCCTAGGGTGAGAGTGGCTTTTCCAAGTGTTATTATTCAGATAATTATTAAAACCATTGATTCTAAATTATATTGAGAATAGTATATATCTGATTTTGGTGTTAATGTATATGAATTATATGCATATGTATACAATTTATCATGTTAACTATCTATTTTGGAATTTCTTAATAAACTATCACCTATTATCTCTTGCATTGGTTATTCACATTCATTTTAGTAATATGGTAGCTTTAAAGTTTATTCCAATATTTAATCCACTAAATCAGCTACTAACACTTAAATAACTTTGGAGAAAAAGTGACATTACATGATCTACTTTTTCTTGCTCTTCAATATATGCCAAGACTTGTGCGTCTGGAATGCCATTACCATCTTTGCCTAGACAAAGTTTAATGCCTTTTGCAGCGATCTTGCACAAATGGCCTTTCACTCAATTGTATGAGCTTGAATATTTATCTTTACATTCACCACAAATCTAAACATAACCCCCACCACCTGGAAGCTATTGTACCATTTCAACATATTTCCAAAGGAGAGAGTTTGGGTTTACTTTGAAACGGGGTCGACTCACAGAGCTAGAACTAGTTGGCATTGTAATACCTAAAACAAGAAGTTCAATAAACAACACATTTGAAGAATTGAAACAAATGAAAATTTGAAAACAAAAATATATAAATACAACTTAATAGTTAATTCATTTTAAAAAATTAAGCATGTCTTATAAATAACTAGAAGAATGAAAACAAATCAAAAACTCCAAAACAAAACAAGGGAGTTCATTTGTAAAAAGAAATGAAAGAACAAAAAAAACCAAAAACTTCAAAAAACCTACCTCTTTTGAAGAAATCTTCCTCTACAATCTCCTTAACAACAAATGAACTATTGCAAATGTGTAAGAATAGCACAACAACCAGCTTAGAGCATTCAACAATCAATCTTCAACTCTATATGGAAAGTAGGAAAATAAGTTCAGCAATGGAGGATAATATTTTTGTTTTTCATTCACAATATGAAAAGTGGGTTTGCTTTTGCCTTTTAGACGTTTTCTATACCACATTTTAGGGTTTGGGAGGCGAATTGCACTTTTTAGTGTAAAAAAAAAGTCAAAAAAGAATTAAAATGGCAAAATTTGCCAATTTGGCATCGGTACCTACCAAATTTGCCTCAAGTTTGCCCGAGACGGACACACATACATTGGGTGGGACCCTACCCAAACCCACAAGGAATCAGATCCCAAACCCCGAACCATGAACCCAAGCCGGATCAGATTAGGACTCAAGGTCTATAGGGGCCAAACCGGTAACATAGGACTTCCAGCAATATATCAATCATTTATGATATTTTGTACTGCATACATGCTTTTCTTGTAAACCCCGGATGGTAATACCACCGGACGCATATATTTGTATGCATTTTATATTGTAAAATTGGATGGTTTACTACCAATTCATATGCATTTTATTTTGTAAAACTAGTTGGTTTACCACCAATTCAAACTTCATATGCATTTCATGTTGATAGGTCTCGGTCGATTCAACTGCTAGAACCAATGTATTCCATTAGCCCATTTTGGCATTAAACAAGCTAGTTTAATCAACTATTTTGGTTTGAACCAACTTAGACATTCTACCACTAGCTTGCATTAAGACACACTGGCTACTAAAGAAGTGTTGATTGAGGTCGGTTATGCCACCTACATGCTATGATTGGCCTGCCACCATTTCATTTTGTTTGCATACATTGTAGTTAGTAGTGTGGTTGAAGCATTGTATGTTGCCACCTTGCCCACTCCATCTACGTGATTAGAAAGTGAGAAGGCAATGCATGTGCATTTTATATCCAAAAATTTCAAAAATAAAGTAGATGTAATGTCCCCAATTTAGCCATACGCTCATCTATGATTGATAGCCTATTTCCGGAGGCCCATAGGGTAGTTAGAAGTGCAAATTAGGGTTTCTTATTTTGTAGGAGGTTTCAGATGAGCTTTTGAAGGTTTGCATGTGAGAGTTTTTTATGCATGTCTGGTGGAGCTTTCTGGGTTTTTGGAGAGCTTGAACATTAGGTAACATGCATGACAAAAAAATGACATGCATTTAGGGCAGATACCTTGCATACGGGAAAGGTTTCTGGGTTTTTTCGGGTTTCAGAGAGCTTTAGAATGGTGTAACATGCATCTCCATCTGACAACCTTCCCAGGAACTTACTATTTTTAGTAAGTGATGACAGCTACCCGGTTTGTGCTCAAAAGGCGATTGGAAACACTTACTATTTATAGCAGTTTGCTATTTTTAGTAAGTTCTATTTATGGTAGTGTCATCCTAGCAGCAGCTCAGTCATCTCTGGTCAACTTTCTATTTCGGGCAGTGCCATGTTGGCAGCAGTTCAGTGTGCTTTCTAGTTCAGGTAGGGCGGTTGAGTATTTTTGGTTTTGGCTTTTCAAGGTGAATTTTGAAGAAATGAATTACTTAAGTCATTTAATTATTATAATGTGATTTTGACCCGTTGTCCTAGCACGATGACTTAATGTTGTTTCAAAAGGGGGACTATGAGGGTGGACGCCTCATCAAGAGGAATTTTAATATTTCAAAAGTTAATTATCTCCTCTTGTACCTTGGATGCCTAAATGGAGGAGGATTAATTGATTTAAAAGTCAAAATATTTCAAAAAATGAGTTGGGCGTCCCATTTGGAGGGAAAAAGAGAAAGTTGAAGAGTCACCTCAAGTTCTATTTAAGAAGGCCATTGCTCATTCTTTTGGTATCCATTGTTTATCATATCGAATTGCTGCCGAATTGGTTTCAGGCTTATGGCTTCAAGGAATGCATACCTCCTAGCAAAAATTCAGTTTCGTGTTTGAAAGATAACACCTAGCTGATTGTGAGACTGCTTCTTATTCAGAGATTACAGATTGAGCATCATTGATATTAGTTTCTTAAGTTATTTCTCATTTCCAGGTTGCTAGTTCATGTATGGTTGAAGGAGATTTTCCATCATAGATCATTGTGTGATTTTCTTTTGCTTTTGGGCATATGCTCATTCCATTTCTATGCACTAGGCGTCCCTTGTTGCACATTTTCAGATTTTATTTTGGAGCATTTAATTTTCTAGAGAAGTCACCCTTTTCCTTGGGTCGTACCTTCGCTCTAGCTTGACATTGGGAATCGTGCTCTTCATTTGGTGGCTGTTTTGTATTGTCAATCTCATGCTCGCCTTGCTTCTAATGAGTGTTTGTTATCATTTTGGAGTGCATTGGAGGAGCTTTGTGAGAAAAATGAGCATTTTGATGGGTATATAGGATGCTGGTCTGAGTTACAGTTTGCTGGTTATTTATATCAGACCAAGATATTTCCATTCCATGCTTAAATTCCTTGTTATTTCTATTCATGTTCGTAATTGGAGATATTGTGGAATCATTGTATTGAAGTTGGAGCAGATTTCATTCATAATTCATTGTAAAATGCACATTGGAATAGCTGGTTTCAATAGTACTGAATCAGCCTCTTTATCTTTGGCATATTTCATTTGGTACCTCATATTCTCGCTGAATAAGTGGTCGAGTTTCCTTTATATCAGTTTTGCTAGTCCCGCTGAATAAGTGGTTGAGTTTTCAGTTTAAATAATTGTAATAATTTCCTCCCACTGAATAAGTAGTAGAGCGGAATTCATGGTCAGTTCACCACCTACACTTTCATTTCCAGCATTGTAATTTCAGTTCAGTTTATTGCTAACAATCCCCGGCACCATATGCTATCACCTCGCCCGCATTGGGATCTTGGTGAACATTCTTGGTGAAGGGTTACTTTCCAAGCTGATTATCTTTGGAGCTAACACTAATCAATGGTGTTTGTGCTAGACTTGTTCTGAAAAATTGGGAAAAAACTAAGGGGGATATTTCAGTGGTATCAGAGCCTGTTTTCCTGCCATCCTATTAGTTCAGCGCTTCAATTGTCAGATGTGTGACAGGGAAAACCAATACTACATCAAAGGTTAGAATAGAACTCAATTTCAGTTTTCAGAAGTTCTGAAGATGATACATATTCTGAAGTTTAGAAGTCGTGAGCTATTTGAATTAATCTAGGCTTCTGAAGAAGAAAAGAGTTTTGCAAGGTCACTTCACTCCGTAGGAACGAGGCTCATTAAAGAATGTAAGACAAGGGAAGAAGAAGTGAGAACACTTCTTATGTTGGAACAATGTTTGAGCCATGTGAAGCAGTCACCTTCAGGGTTAATTAAAACAGCAATGACGCCTACAGTGAACTCTCTGAAACATCTTTATTGGTTGAGGCATCCAGATGAAGAAATTAGTCTGCTGATTACTTCATGCCTCAATGAAGTGATGAGAATCTTGGCACCCTTGGTGCCCTATGATGATGAAACTATGAAGAGAATTTTTCATAAGATCGTGGAAAGCTTTCAAGATCTTGATGAAACTGATAGTAATCAGTACTCCAGAAGAGCTGTTATACTTAAGATTTTTTCATAACTCAAAACAAGAATGTTGCTGGTAGATTCGGGTATGCAAGATCGAATATATTATTTGATCCATTACCTTTTCATTTCAACTTGGAGTAAACAAGAGGAGCATGTAGTTTTAGCAATGAGAAACATTTTAGTTTTAACTATCAATGAGATGGATGACATTCCAAAAATTTTCCTATCTTTTCTGCTAAACATTTATGAACACGAAAGAAAGAATTCCTCTACTGTTGGTATGTTGATCAGATATTTGTTCAATCACTGTGAGGGAAAATTGAAGCCACACTTGAAGAAGACAAAGCAAATGAATGAGGCGGTCATTAATGCAGAAGACGGGAATAAAATGTTGTTTCTCAATGAATCTATGGCGAATTCTCAGGATGAACCTATTGATATGCTTTTGTCTACACATGCTAAGGATGAGTGCAATGAGCCAACATCGGTTTTGAATATACATGAAGAATCTATGAAAGTAATCAAGAAGACCTCCTTGATATGCTTGTGACAAATAATGAAAAAATCAGTAATATACCTTCACATGATGGGCTTATTGAAGGTAAGAAGGGTATAATCTTCAAACCAGCTAACAGTGATGATTCCTTACTTCATTATAATAATGGAGATTTAGGTGGCTTTGAGTTTGATCACCAAACTAAGCTCTTGGGAAAAGATACTTGTGAAGATATCAGTTTTGGTGAGTTGGGAAGTGTCTCATTCAAAGAGTCACCACTCCAAGAGAAGTACGAAGGGCATTTTCCTTTTGATCAAAATAATCAGCCCTTCCGCATTTGGGATCCGGATGTGAAGGCGCCTAATGTTGACAAGGAACTTGTATGGGATAAATTTCCCTTTGATCCCAACAAAGTACAAAATTTAGATTTCACTACAAGCTATGAGATGGCCTTTGGAGGAGAAGAGGTCTTTGACAAAGTAGCTTGCATGGAAAAGCCCCATAATGACCCTTTTAAGATGATTGCAGCCACTAAGGAAGAGTTTGTAGTGTCCCATTTTTCACTACATGGAGAAAAATATAATATTATTTGTTGGCGTTTAAATTAGCACCTCTGGAATGCTAATTGTAAACGTTCAGCTATTTCAAATGCTTTGCAACACTTCTTCGTTATTTAAAGAGGAGAAGTCCCTCTCTACTGAAAGCAATGCGTAAGGAAGGAAATGATAAACTAAGATTCCTATCTTTTTGTACTTCAGCGATAGGAACTAAGATTCCTATCTTTTTGTACTTCAGCGATAGGACACAAGGGTGCACAAAAACAATGCGCCGCAGCTAAGCTTTTTCTCTGGTTTCTACAGATCTTAAGTACGACTATTCTAGCTTTTAATCTATCCAATACCTTCAAGGTAAATAGAGCATGAGGGTATAGGAGCGGGAATGGATCGGTTGGATCACCTGAATTCGCTGTCTCCTAAGAATATGGCCGAAGCTCTGAACTCTCGGATATATGCCAAGATAAGGTTGGTACAAGCGAACACTCTTTACGGTAAATTGGATCTGAGACCTTCCGAGGAGGAACCCCTATTTGAGGTATGGGCTAGGAAACGGTTTACAAGAAACAACAAACTGACGATGTCTTGGCCGACAAACTTGCTAAGGAGGAGGCATCCCTATCCGAAGTATAGGTTGAAGGACAATACATTAAACAACAACAAACAATAACTGTCAATGACAAATATCTGAGGAGGAACCCCTATCCGAGGAGGGAAATGAAACAACAAGCTATTTGATACAAGATGTGGAAATAACTCAAATGCGTAGATCAAAATGCAAGCGCTTTCTAATATTCTTCTTCAAGCTTCATCAACGAATTACAAAGGTTGGGATAGCAAAGGCACGAAATCATGCACAATTACAATCAACCAACGAACTCTCATCCAAGAGTGAACAAATATTTGCTTTCAAAGTTGTTGGCAACAATGGCGTAGCAATTTTGCATAGCAAGTAAAGGTTAAACAAACAATGAGCCCAAGGCTCTTATTTATAGAACTCAAAGGAGTGGGCAACCCCAAAATCTCCTTGAGTTAACAATGAGTTCTTGCCAATCAATTAGCAAGATTTATTCCTAAAAAGGGGGAACAAGCAATTAACTGGAAGACTACTTTAGTTAATTGAAAGTAAACAAAAAGTCAACTGGAAACTACTTCAGTTGACTGAAAGTAAACTAAAGGTGAACTTTAATGTAAGTATCCCTCCAAAATAGACATCCACATTTAGTGGAGATCTAAGATCCACAAATCATGGAAGCCGATTAGACATCCTTAATCAGTGGGATCTGACAATGCATGATTTATGGGATATGGAGTTAACTTGGAAAGAAGCATCAAGTTAACTCCAATTACATTTAATGTCATCTTTAGTTGACTTGGAAAGAAGCATCAAGTAAAAATCAAGTATCATAAATGCCACTTGGAGGGTGTAGGACGTCCTTCTTTGGTGCTTTTACAACTCACCATTAATCAGCAGTGTTTCTATCCATTCGTTGACTTCATCAGCCTCCGGGGAGTTAATGCTCTGCAGAATGACGATGTGGCGTATGACCATTCCCTCAC
Organism: Sequoia sempervirens; assembly: GCA_007258455.2. NCBI lineage: Eukaryota > Viridiplantae > Streptophyta > Pinopsida > Cupressales > Cupressaceae > Sequoia > Sequoia sempervirens. The sequence continues at coordinate 43,207 of VDFB02049328.1, read as the reverse complement.
CTGTCGTGAGTTGATTTCCGAAGTCTATACATTGAGATGCTGCCTCTTCGAACTTGGTTGATAAAGCTGCCACCTTGGCTAGCTTGCAACCATCTGGATCATCAAGAAAGGTACTGCGGATGACGTCTCTGAACTGATTTTGTACAGTGACCATCTCGATGTATTCTCCTCCCTCACACTGATATTCCATGCAAGGGAATGATATCACCAACATTCTTGCGAAGTTGATAATAGTGGCGACCACCCGTCTGTAGTCAATCAACTCTATTGAATGGGCGTCATAGGCTTTCACCTTGTACACCAGCTGTTCTTTCCAAGCAAAGAGATGTTGCTTGTTTTCTTCGGAGTAGACTGATTGATATGCCAATCGCAAATCTGCAATTGTGCTCTCGTCTTCTAGCCTCTTCTCTGCAATTCTTTGTTCTAATTGTTGGATCTCTGCACGAAGTCCATGTGCTCTATCTCGTAACTGGTATAGATTTGTCAGTATACATCTACCCTTGAGAACAAACTCTTCCACTTGATCTCTCAAGTGTTTGCCATATGTTATCAATTGTTGATGATTTTGTTCTACGGGGAGATCTAGCAATCCTACTAGTAAGGCTGAGACGTTAGGGGTGCCATGCATCAAGCTGGAAATGTATGACCTCAGTTGTTGGTTTTCAACCTTTAAGGATGTTTTTCTTTTCCATCCTTGGCCATTCTTTCTTGTGCGCTCATCGAAGCTATTCTGAGAAGATTTGCCTCTACTTGTCGTGTAGTCTTCCCGAGGTTAAGTTTAGACAATGTAAGTCTTCCACTTGTACCTCGTGTATGCTTTTCTCTACTGGTGGGACAGCCGTCTCTATGATAATTTCACACTTTGTATTCTTTTCTATGTGAACTTGCCTCTTCAACTTCTTCGCCGGCATGTCTTGTGAGACGTGGTCGAATTCGGTGAAGTCAAGTTCATAGGAGGGTTTTTCCCTCTTTCTTTCTAGGAAGCCTTCAAGCCAAATGGAATCTCAGCAAACTTCACTGGGAGGAATATGAGGTCCTTGAATGCCCGATGTGTGAGACTGTGCTGGAGCAATGGCTCTCAGTGGCGAATCCAAGTCAATGAGAACTTGTGACTGTTGTGATGGTGGTGATATTGGCGGCTCTGTTTCCATAACAGGCACCGTTTCTGATGCTGCTTCTTATGATGTTGGTTCTGCTACTGGTTCTTCAGCAACTATTGCTGCTGGCTCCCCAGCAACAACTTTTGTTGGTTCAGGGGTAGCAGTCTCTATTCCTTGCTCTGGGGCAGCAATACCCATGATTATTTCAGGACTATGTGTGGCTTTCTCCACAGGTGTCCTCTGTGTTTTGGGCTTTGTAGGCTTCGACATCTTCATCCCTTGGGGAGGATTGCACCATTGCTTTTGCCTAGGCTTCCTTCTTGAAGTGGAAGGTGGTGTAGACTGAACCTGTAGCGGCTCTGTTCTGTGAGGTATCACCTTCCTTGATTTCTTGCTGTCAAGATAGAGTTGGCTATTTCTAACCACTATACTCGTTCTTTCCTCTATAGACGTGTTTTCTTTGGCATACCAATCCACTCTTGGGAGCGGTTGGGAGTCAACTGAATCTACAAAGAATGAGGGGAGAATGACTTCCCCTTCATCGTCGGATAAGCCCTTGATGTCTATTGACATAAAATCAGCAATTTGCGGGAGCTTGAACCTATTGTAGTTCCTTCTTCGCACTTCATACTCGTCTTGACAATTTACCCAATAATCTTCCATAGAAGACTTATGTGACGAGTGTTGTTCGAGATGCGCTGCATAGAGCCCTCTGGGATCATAGGACCTTCTCTCAATGAGGTACTTGAGATTAAGCCTCGCCGTTTCCTGACTCATTATCTTAGCATCTACTGCGAATCTGCATCTATAGAGTCCCATTCTGACGGGAAAGTTTACAGCTGTCTTCTTCTTCAAGAGCAAGTAGACGTGGACTTCAGACAACTGTCTCAGGAATTCCACGCATATGTAGGAGAACGTAGGGAATTGGATGAACCAATCTGCCCAATCCGCCATTGCCTCTCTGGCTGTCTGTGAAATACGCACGTGCATCTCATGGTCTAGCTCACGTACAGTGTGCATAATGAAGTGATCACTCATTCTTTTGAAATGTCGCTCCACTGGAGTAAACTCAAGACATGTAAAATGCTCATGAACCTTTTGCATACCTAAGGTTCCCACATTGTTCAATATCTTGAAATCACCTTAGAAGGCAATCAGGTATACCAGGTAAGAGCACATGTGGAACCTATGAGCTTCCAGATACTCGATGATCTGTTGATGGAGTGTGTCACTAATCAGAGTGGCCCAGTCATAATGGTCCCTTCTGCCAATGATTTTCACAATGACATAATACATCCATGACTGGAAATAATTGCCATCTTCTTCTCGAGTGATTCTATTGAGTAGAGTGATTAACACTGCTTACTCATCTTTACATTCTCCTCATCCCACTAACTTACGCAAGCTAGCCTTTGTCACTTTTAGCCATTTTTCAGCTATTACCTTTTGACATTTGTCTTTGGCCATCTCGAATGCCTTCTCGCATTCCATCACAGATATGACTTTGCTGTTTAGGACATGATGGAATATCAAAGCACTTTTCGATATCCTGAGGCTTTAGACTGCAAACAATTCTCCCATCCACTACTCTAATTTCTCTAGTGGTAGGATTGTAATGCTTAACACAAGTGATTACAAGCTCCACGCTCTGTAATGTGATGGTGATGGAGACGCAGCCTGTAGCAACCCAGATTCTTCAATATTCTACAATGTGATCTAATTCATGCCATCCAGCTGCTCCAGATCAACCACTGGATTTACCTGATGTAAGTTTGTGTCAACTGTTTTCAAGTAATCATGAAATAGGGCCGTCTTGGTCCCATATTGTACCTGAGAGTACTGCATCTTGAAAAACTTAAAGATTGACTGTAAACTTGACCTTGTTCTGATAATTTTCGGAAACCCCTGAAAATAGCGCCCTGCCGAGAAGTATTTTTCCGAAAAAAGTCTGGCACATGGGTTTTGTTCGTGCTTCAATGCTGAACAAGCTCAATTCCTCAAAATTTTGATTCTGAAACTTTTTCGGAAAAACCCCCGAAAATAGGGGCAGCAAGTTTGTTGATTCTGGAAACTCTGACGAGATGGGTTTCACTGGAAAATTATGCTAAACCTACCCAGTTGATCAGATCTGATGTAGCTTGTTGCTTTTTTGTAAAATGCAAGAAAAGCTAAGACAAGAAGAGAGGAAGTAGACAGAAGATGGATTGGAAGTTTTTATCTGACTCCCTGAGAAAATTTGTCTCAGAATCCAACCTCAGATTAGCAATCTTCTTCTGCTTTAGATCTGCAAGAAATATTGAAGAACGGATGAAAACCTTGTCCAGATCTGTAAATGGAATCCTTGATAGCTTATGGTTGTTCTTGATCCTTAACCTGCAATGAAATAATGAAGTAGGACGCCTATACCTTGATTATATAGACTCAAGCCTTAGATCCACAAGTTTGGGGACTTAACTCATGATCAAAAGTTGTTTTAGCTTGATCTTAAGTTCAAAAAGGTGGTTTCCACTGATCGTGGAGTGAGTTGGCCAAGTTTATCTCAAAATATCTTAACTTTAGTCAACAACTTGGCCTTTGACTTCTTCTAGGCGTCCCTTTTGAGTTTTGCAAGTTTTTTATTATTTTCCCTCTTGAATGACCTCATTTTGATCCTGAATCTAGCTTGATCTGTTGACCTTGAGCTGTTGCTGGTACATTTGCTATTGAGCTGGATCCAACCTGAAGAGAAGTGCTTGGGAGACATGATGACAAAAAGTTGAGTTCAAGGTCTCAAAAGAAAGGGTGCCTTTTCCAAGAAAGGGCGCTTTTGCTTTTGCCTTGGTGAATCTTCAATCTTCGCTCTTCAGTCTTTTGAATTGACCTCTCATGCTTTGATCTGGATTTCTCGTTGATCGGAGAATCAGATGATCTCGTTCGATATCTCATCAGGTGGCCAACTCCATTTCGCCAAAGATGACTAGAGTTGGAAAGCTCAGAAGTTATATTAGGGTCCCTTTATTCAAGGGCGCCCCTCTTCAACTTAGTTATCTTTATTTGAAATGTGACCTGGTTTGATCCTAATTATTTGTTGACTGCTTCGTCAAAAGCTTGTGCTTGCAGTTGCGTTGTTGAGATCTACTTAGGCTAAGAAGATTGTCCTGGGAGGCCTTTGGTCATCTGTCAGCATCTAGAGGTCCAGAAAGAAGGCGCCTTTCTTTGGAAAAGGCTCTTTTTTCTTTGATCTTCACTTTCGACAGCCATTTCTTGATACTTCGTCAACTGCCTCTTTTTGCTTTGTCGGCAACTGCTTATGATCAACTCATCAGATGATTTAGCTATTTGTTTCGTTGTCGAGCCAGCAAGCAAACATCGAGGATGACTGTCTTGGATGATTCAACAGACTACATTTGACCTTTAAAGATCATGGGCACCCCTGCTTGAAAAAGGCTCTTTTCAGCATTGCGAACTGATCTCTCCTTCGTAACGTTTCTAGAGTTAGTCAAATTTTGACCTTTTTGGGTTTCAGGAATCTCCTTCATCAAACAGCATCTTTTTTTATCTTTTCCGCCATAGTTGCATCATCGAAGCTTTTGAAGCTTAGCTTTAGTCAAATTTTGACCTTTTTGGGTTTCAGGAATCTCCTTCATCAAACAGCATCTTTTTTGATCTTTTCCGCCATAGTTGCATCATCGAAGCTTTTGAAGCTTAGCTTTAAGCACCTGGTACTAGCCAATCTGCCATTAATGGCTACGGAACTCCTAACTTTGTTCCTGAAAAATAGAAATAGGCCCACCAGAGTAAAACGTGTCTTTTGATGATTCTAACTTGACCAATGTGATCATGAAGCCTTTTAATCCTATCAAAATCATTTTCAATCATTTCTGAGAAGGTCCTATTTTCGGGGTTACCCTGAAAATAGGGGCGTAAAACCCTAATTTTTAAATTTTCAGAATTTTGCACATGTGTTCCTTGACAGAAACCTACAAAGACCTTATGTTTGGTTTGACCTAAAGCAAACTTTTGACGGCATTTTAACAAGATTTAGCTCAATTTATACAGAATGCCAAAAATTTATTTTGGGTACAACATTATTTTAATTACTTAATATTTTATCTCCAAAAGTAAACTCAAAAAGAAATATTAGTAATTAAATAATATTATATTTATGTGACTTATTAAATGCAAATTTGAAATAAGTCACAATTGAAAATTAAAAGAGAAAAAAGAAGAGAATGCAAGGAGTCACCAGGGGTTATGAAATGGGAAGAATAAAAGAATTGCTGGAAGCCATTTGAGGAGGTTGGATTTTGGGAAATTTGGTAACAGGTTTGTGGCTGGAGAAACTCCAGGACTTTGTGAGGACAGAAATCTTCTCACAGAGGAAATCATCTTTGGTGTTGGAAGATACACCCAGGGTGATTGCCAATAATTCCACATCAGGGATTATGCAAGAGCTTAATAGAATCTTTCTGATATTTTCAAGGTATTATCTTTTAAGTCTGCAGTTGTAATTTTGATTGAATATTCCTCATGGTTCTGAATGTATTCAAGCAGAATTAAATTTAAGGGAAGTTATATGCCCGTTCTTGAGCCGTAATTATTGAGAGTTGGATTGTATGATGATTGATAATAAAATTCATGTCAATACTGTTACAGGTCTGGTGAGTACAGAAGTTGTAAGTTCTCTACAGAACAGTTTATGTGCGTCAGGAAATAATCACTGCACTTTCAGTCTGTTCAAATGTGTGCCTGGTAATTTGAGTTGAAAGAATTTCTTCAAGCTGCTGTGACTCTATGATTAAAGGTTTCTGAAAAAAGAATGAATTAATATTTGAAAGGTTCGGGAATATAAGTTGAAGAGTCTTTAGCAATTGAAATCTCCTTATTGCTAAAGGAGTCACCGTATTTACAGGGAGACTCAATATCAAATATTCAGGAAGCTAATGTTCTTTAATGTTGCCAAGTTTCATCTGTTTGATTGCCGCCTTTAATCGGGAGCTCTTATATGCTGGACGTTGTCTTTGCTATGGCTGCATGATTGTTTTGAAGGTTGTTGTAAAGATTTGAATTTTAAATTAATTCGGTAAGCTTTGAAAATATGATTTGCCTCAAGTCGTGACAAGATTTGCCTCAAGTCGTGACAATGAATCCAAAGCATTTGATGTTGGAGACTATTACACCCCGATTGTATAGTTACTATTTACTATTACTTCATAGGGGAAAATGAATGTAATGAGAATTTTGATGATGAATAAAATGTGTTGTTCCTTGTTATCAATATGAGTGTTTTCACATTTGATGATTGTCTCATTTAATGTTACTTCAATTGATGTTATCCTTGGTGAAATATTGCATAAGGTTATTGAATTGTGATTATTCTAACTTTGGAGATGTTTATGTATACTACTTATGTTGTGAACATTTGGCTAACGTGAGCATGTGACAATGGATGCAGGTATATGTACCATTCCTCCAAGCGGAGGGAAAGTATCACTCAGGAGAAGATCTTGGTCGGGTAACCAATAAAGTAAACTATCTAAGCATACACACACCACCTTAGATTGGGTGAACTACGTCAGTTTGTGTGGGTTATAGGAAAATCATCCTTAGCTTGTATGTTTGCATTAGGAGTCTTGTTTACTTTTGCATGCATTTGCAAGTGATGTTTATCTGATTAGTTTCGGTGATCTGTCTTGTGATATTACGACCATATGGATAGGTGGGATGTAGGTGGAAGTATGTTTATATGTATGCACATGCATGTCAAGAGGATCTAATGACACGTATATGCATATGTATAAAGATACCACACATACACACCTAACAATATGATGGTAACATAAAATGGATGTAAGTGAATCGGATGTGGACATATATAAATATATATAGTATATACACGTATCCATATGCATATACATATCGATACAAGCGTACGTTGGCAAATGGATATGCTCATACGGATGCATCGATATGGTATACCTACACATACGTGTACATAGAGGTATATACAAGTATATATATGTATATATGCACACATCCTGTATAATGTGGATATTAATATTATTATTATTATTGCCTTCTGAATTTATATATATATGTTTATTATATATAAACTATAAATATATATATATAATAAAATATATATTACATATTATTCTCGACTTTGGAAATCGAATTATTTCTGAATTGCTTAAAAGAGTCGATTTAATATTATCATTAAACTTTGGCGTGTATAGGTCGATATAGTTTAATATCATGGAATTCGAACTTTGAACAAACACGGCTCTACGGGAAATCACGATTCACCTGCTAAAGGTATACGCAAGGATAAAGCAAAGAAATGCGTTTAAATCTTAATCTTTTGACCCAGTCAATATCTGGAGCTTGACTAAATTCAACGCAGTAAATGATCTTAATCGACTCAACCAGAAAATTAGTCGATGTTGGCTATGTGTTAAGGAATTATGATTGACTTCTTCTCAGATTATGAAAATCCTGCCATCTCACAAGTTTGGCGCCACCTCTGTAACCATTTTTCTATAGGTGTTGATTTATGAATTTCTCCATGCGCTCTTGGAAATAGTCTTCTTAATGCTGGCAAAATTGGAAATCAATTCACCATGTTCATTGTTGAGTACAGGCTGGAGTTGGCGCCACCTCCAGGTTGAACAAATCAAAATGGCAATGGTGTCAATTCACATGCCATGGCTGTAGGAGTTTGGAGAGTTGGGTTCTCTATAAATAGTCGCCAACTCTCCTGTATCGTACCATTCTCATTGCCATAGTCAAATCATTATCTTGTCTTTTGTGATATCTCATTCCTCATATCAAATTTATTCTGTGATTGCCATATTCAGCATTTGCGTATAATCCTATGCATTGTTTTATGTTCATTCTTCACATTTCTGAGTGAACGTAATTTACAGCCAGTATTCACATTTCTATGAGATCATAATCACCTTTGAGAAAGGCATATCATACCAAAAGATTACACCTTTGCTGGCTATTACATCTGAGTTTTACCAATTCATTATATCTGACTTTTGAATGTGAGAAAAGTGGAGTTTGTGAGGAAGAGTTGTCAAGTTTTGTAGTGTTGGGAATTGATTTGAGAAGCTGGATTGAGCTATAGGTGAAGGCTACACTGTCATCACTTTGGGGAAAGCAAATACAGGCATGGGATATTCTTCTACTATTTATTTGCAAGAATTAATATGCTGCTTGAATTGTATTTTTTGTCTGTGCATAGGAAGTGAATATGTTTGTCTTCTGAGAAAGGAAAAAGGATGTATTCTAGCTATGTTAAACAATGTTTGTATGTAAGATCTCCATAATAGGAGAATGTTGTTTGCAATAGCTATTATTTACTAGGTTTTAATGACTGCAAGAGTCACTTGAAGTTTAACCAGCTAAGTTATTTGTTTAACTCAGAAAAGCTTGTGTTACTCCTAGGATAGTATTCCAGTATTGGGACGGAACTTGTGTACTTACTTGCTAAGTAGATTCATTTCTAGTACTGTAGTATGTTGTAGGTTAGTCTGGGATACGGATTATCCATTGAAGGACAATACCTATGCGTAGTGTAAGATAGCCTTAAGTCAAATCGGCCCTGAATAGTGTACATGACAAATGACCCTCAGTAGAACATACTAAATGAAACACTTTGGCCAAAGTAGTGCAATGTACAAGATCCACTTAGACTATGTGATGCTTGAGACTACACTGTCAATTCACCATCATCTCGTATTACATACTAGTTCGAGAATGTCATGTTACTAAAGGATCTAGTTATGTAAGACACAACACTATGCTCAGTTGGTTGTCGTTATCGATTACTCTACCAATCTCTTCGTCGAAGGGAAGGGCCATCTATCGAATGATAGATGTGCGGGGGACCGCATTATGAGTCTGTGGTTGGCAGAAAAGCGCCCGAGTGATGCTTCTCCTCCACAGCAGGTGACCGAAGAACCAAGATTTGAAATGACGGATTCCTGGACCTTCTTACTACTATTTGTTCAAAAGCTCCATGAGCTATGTATGTATTTGTATGCTTTCTTACTCTGATGTATATTGAAAAGAAAAGGAATTCATGTTGAAATATGTTGTACCTTGTTTGGAAATTATCAATAAAAGAAAAGAAATTTTTTATTGCAATGGCTTTATTACTTGTTACCTTTACTTGTTTGGTGTAAAATTAAGAAATTTTTACTTTATGAAAGGGTTAGGTCGTTACAGAGACAAAATTCCGTTTGATGAATGAGTAGCGGTGATCCATGAAAGAGAATGGTTATTGTAAGAGTTGTCTTCTAGCAAGGAAATCGCAATTTCAAACTTGTATGAGCCGTCACCTGAAGTTCATTGAAATAAGTCGGCCTTTTTGACAGGGGAGCCACCAGACCTCAATTGTAACCGATGAATCTATAGCCAGCAATTAGACACCAATTGTAATTCTGAACCGTCGAATGCAAGAAATTTAGGAGCATTTTATTGCAAATAATACCATCCGTGAGAATTGAGCTTTAAAGTGTGTATCGTGTGCACCGATAAAGGCAATTCAATTAATTAAATCATTTATCGGGAGTTGTTAGTAACAAGTAGCAAGAAGCGGTGTTTTCATTCTTGTAACTGTCACGACAAAACTTCTTGGTGAGCTTTCGAGAGTTCTGAAAATTCTAAGAAGGCCGATAAATCAAGGAAGTAAACTGAAGCCAAGAATTGTGGGAAGCTCCAAACGCATCTTAAGAGACAAAGGGAAGCAGCCAAATAATGACAGAGTAAATTAGCCGCTACTCAAGACAAGAAGACGGGTAATGAAGAATAATCAAGGAAGTCAGACGAATTATTGGAAACCGGGCTCAGCTGCCGCTTAAACTAGAAGTCAAATTCAAGGGAGTATCGGGTGGCCCTTTCAAAAGTTACAGACTCGAAGTCTTTGTAACAATTCTTGTAATTGCTCCTAGGTTAGCATTCTTCTTTAATTTCTGAAGTTGGTATCCCCTTTGTAAGACAAATATTAGCTGCAATATATATTAATAAAGGAAGTGAGGCGTTATCTAATTATGTGACTTAATGTTGGCATTGTATGGTGTTAATTTTAACAGTCAAATTCAAATAGACGTATTGAACATTATATATATGAATTGGATGTTATATCATCAATGTACCAGTGCTTGACATCTGATGCTTAGACTATGTTGCCTTAAGTTTACTGTAGGGTATTGTTGCTATGTGTGTATTGGGAAAAAACTTTAATTTGGTTTAGAACAGCATTAGCCTTTCGGTAAACTATTTGACGAAATGCTTGCCCTGCCTAGATCAATTGGTTAAGTGTTTGACGAAATGTCAATCCGTCAAACACTCTAAATCGAAAAATCTTGTCCAATTTGGGGTAGCATCTTACAGAGTTTGTTGCTACTAAAACTTTCAGGACTACGATCAATAATGACTCATTGATCAAGTTGGGGGCTTCTTTAGTTTATAATCAAGGAGATAGTGAAGGGGAAATAGAGTTTGAAGACCACAGGACCCTTGATGATGAAAAGTTTAAAGAGGTTGCCAAATTCAAATCAAATTTACCTCTTTATGCAGCTGATTGTAAACAAAGGCCCGCAAGATTGGTAGAATCTGATCCTCTTCACGACCTTGAGTATTTCTGGTTGTTGGATGGTGAAAGACAAGAGTATTGGAGCAGCTATGAGGGCAGCGAAAACAAGAAACAAAAGTCTGATTTTGAAATGCATCCTCTCAGCAGTTCACCATCCTCGCACATTTATGAGTGGGAAAGTCAATTCATGAAATCCATTGAGGATGAGATGCATGTCCTATTCAGATTTGACCACTCACATAGTTTGATTGAAGAGAGACAAGAAGGAGTTAGGGATGGAGTCACTCTCTTTAATCTGCAATTCATTAAAGACTCCTTAGAGATTATGAAATTAGAGTTTCTATGCCGGATTAAAGATCGGGATTACACCTACGAATTCACAAAGAAGACCATTGGTGCATTTCAAGGGAGTGAGAAAAAGGTTGATAAGCTTACTCTGGAGCTTGAATCAACGAAGTGCATGTTAGAGGTTGCTCAGTTGGGTGTCATGGAGGTAGAAGACCAGCTAGTTGATTTCGAACATCCCAGGAATGATAAGGACGAGTTACACTCTGTGATTGATAATCTTCCAAGCTTGCTTGTAAGTGAATGCATAAGGGGTGTAGAGGATTCAGTCTCCATTTGGGAAGTGTTGATCCATGATGACTTCTCCATCTTTGACACCAAGGTGTTGTCAAAACATGCTATGGTAGCTACTAAAGGTTTATTAACAACAGCAAGGAGTAAAGATTTCAGATTGGTTACTCATGAAGTTTGGGAGATGGATTTGAAGCCAATGATTGTTCCTTATTCCTTTGTTTTTGAAGCTATCATGGTTTGGCTTCATGGGTTCTCTAGAAAAGACACCAACTTCTTGAGTTTGTACTTGGTTTTGATTAGTACTCAGGGGCATGTTGAGTATTCTTTCCAATGTGTTAAATATCACTTTTGGTTGGGTATCCATGCTTGGGATCCTCAACATGGTTTGAAGAAGATCAATACGTGTGGAAAGAAGGATTCTTGGAGCGATAAGCATCAAATTATCAGACTTTTGGTTGCTATCTCTTGTTTTACCAGCCATTCAAAGATTTCCTTTGTTCAACTACTAGTGGATTGGAGAGGTATTTTGAGCAAAGGATGGTATAATGTGGTGCTGGAATCTTTAGAGAGGTTGTTACCAGCTTTGTTCATGAACAGCTATGCCTATCTTATTGAAGATGATTCATGTAACAGCTGCTGCTTGAGTTCTGGGATGCTGATTTTCAATAAATCAGATCTCAAGATGATTAAATCAGACCTGATAGGTAGTTGGTGTATTCATTTTCAGACCATTCAGTCTCTTATTAGGATGGATTTTGAGCCTCAAATGAGAAAGAGAATGATTCAGTGCAGCCAAAATTCGTGTATGGGATGTTCTCCAACGTCAACCAGTGGCCTTCTCTGCATTTTCTCCTATACTAATGTTTGGGGCAGCGAGTTTGTAACTGATTTGGTTCACCAGTTGGAGACTCTTGAAGTGAAATTTACAAGTTTTTCTTCGAGTCCTCTCAGTTATATCAGTTAGTTTCAAAGAAGGCATTATATATCCTCATGGAATTTTGAGGATGTGATTGTGGAACTTTGGCAAAGAGTTGTTTTTCTCTTTGCAAGAGGTGTTGGAAGAGACACATATGTTGTTGTGACTCTATTTGACGCTATGAGGAGTTATGATGAGGAGCATGTTTTTGAGTTGAGTTATGGTTAGATTTTGGTATTACAGATTTTGACTCCTCGGAGTTTTCAAGACATGGAATGCTGCAGGATTATGACTTCAGTTCCTTCAGGACTATCAGTTTAAGCCGCGTGTTTAGAAGGAGGACAGAACAGTCTTGGAATATTGGATATGTTTATGTGATCAGTGTGGTGCAGCATCAGCATGGTGGGTCTTTACAAAGACGGATTTGGGACCCTAGAATCCTACTTGGCATAGCAAGGATCAAACTGTTTTCTTGGAGTGTGGTGGCATTGCTTGAGGACAAGCAATTTTGGGAAGGACGGACTGTAATGTCCCCAATTTAGCCATACGCTCTTTTGTGATTGATAGCCTATTTCCGGAGGCCCATAGGCTAGTCATAAGTGCAAATTAGTGTTTCCTATTTTGTAAGAGGTTTTACATGAGCTTTCAAAGGTTTGCATATGAGATTTTTTGATGCATGTCTAGTGGAGCTTTCTGGGTTTTTGGAGAGCTTCAAGATGAGGTAACATGCATGACAAGAAAATGACATGCATTTTAGGCAGATACCTTGCATGCAAGAAAGGTTTCTGGGTTTTTCTGGGTTTTTGCCAAGCACTTACTATTTTTAGTAAGTCATGATGGTTGTCTGGTTTGTGCTCAAAAGGCATTTGGGAACACTTACTATTTATAGCAGTTTGCTATTTTTAGTAAGTTCTATTTGTAGCAGTCTCATCCTAGCAGCAGCTCAGTCATCTCCGGTCATCTTTCTATTTCGGGCAATGTCATGTTGGTAGCAGTTCAGTGTGCTTTCTACTTCAGGCAAGGCAGTTGAATATTTTTGGTTTTGGCTTTTGGAGGTGAATTTTGGAGAAATGAATTATTTAAGTCATTTAATTATTATAATGTGATTTTGACCGCTTGGCCTAGCACGATGACTTAATGTTGTTTTAAAAGGGGGACTATGAGGGTGGATGCCTCATTAAGAGGAATTTTAATATTTCAAATGTTAATTATCTCCTCTTGTGCCTTGGATGCCTAAATGGAGGAGGATTAAGTGATTTAAAAGTTAAAATATTTCAAAAAATGAGTTGGGGGTCCCATTTGGAGGGAAAAGGAGGAAGTTGAAGAGTCACCTCAAGTTCTATTTAAGAAGGCCATTGCTCATTCTTTTAGTATCCATTGTTTATCATATTGAATTGCTACCGAATTGGTTTCAAGCTTATGGCTCCAAGGAATGCATACCTCCTAGCAAGGATTCAGTTTCGTGTTTGAAAGATAACACCTAGCTGATTGTGAGACTGCTTCTCATTCAGAGATTGCAGATTGAGCATCGTTGATATTAGTTTCTGAAGTTATTTCTGATTTCCAGGTTGCTGGTTCACGTATGGCTGAAGGAGATTTTCAATCATAGATCATTGTGTGATTTTGTTTTGCTTTTGGGTATTTGCTCATTCCATTTCTATGCACTAGGCGTCCCTTGTTGCACATTTTCAGATTTTATTTTGGAGCATTTAATTTTCTAGAGAAGTCGCCCTTCTCCTTGGGCCATACCTTCTCTCTAGCTTGGCATTGGGAATCGTGCTCTTCATTTGGTGGCTGTTTTGTATTGTCAATCTCATGCTTGTTGATCGCCTTGCTTCTAATGAGTGTTTGTTATCATTTTGGGGTGCATTGGAGGAGTTTTGTGAGAGAAATGAGTATTTTGATGGGTGTATAGGTTGTTGGTCTGAGTTACAGTTTGCTGGTTATTTATATCAGACCAAGATATTTCCATTTCATGCTTAAATTCCTTGTTTCTATTCATGTTTGTGATTGGAGATATTGTGGAATCATTGTATTGAAGTTGGAGCAAATTTCATTGTAAAATGCACATTGTAATAGCTAGTTTCAGTAGTACTGAATCAGCCTCTTTATCTTTGGCATATTTCATTTTGTACCTCATACTCCCGCTGAATAAGTGGTTGAGTTTCCTTTATTTCAGTTTTAGTACTCCCGCTGAATAAGTCGTTGAGTTTTCAGTTTAAATAATTGTAATAATTTCCCCCCACTGAATAAGTGGTAGAGCGGAATTCATGGTCGGTTCACCGCCTACACTTTCATTTCCAGCATTGTAATTTCAGTTTAGTTTATTGCGACCGATCCCTGGCACCATATGCTATCACCTCACCCGCATTGGGATCTTGGTGAACATTCTTTGTGAAGGGTTACTTTCCAAGCTGATTATCTTTGGAGCTAACACTAATCAATGGTGTTTGTGTTGGACTTGTTCTGAAAAATTGGGAAAAAACTAAGGTTCAGTATAGTGGTTCATTACACCAAGCTCAAGCGAAAATAATGAATGGCATCAACTTCAATGAGATCCATGAACATTATGAAAAACAGTAATAGCACAATGGCCTCCATCAAATTCATGTACATCGCATTCATCATTAACTAGTGGAGCAAAGTCATGGTTTTGTTGACAAGCTCAATGTCCTTAAATTTTGTATGGAACCCCGACCAGCCCCTAAAATCATCCATGAAGAGAATTTGCATCTTACGCCCCTAGTCATGGGTTCATCCTAGGTATGCTCGAGCACAGCCCTACCGTCCTAGGTATCCTATGAGGCCAAACTCATTCCCATACCCTAACTCATATTGATTAGTATGGCAATGATGCCCGAAATAAAAGGGCCCTATAACTTAGTTGGTGAGTCTTGGATGATTAGGAAGAGTTGTGAGTGCAAAGCATTACAACATACATGGTTGAAAACTAATGTAAATTGAGTGTAAGGTTACCTTTCAAGAAGACACATACCCTCCCCGTGCATCATCCAAGCCAAGTTTGGTGCCCATCCACTTTGGCTTGAGTATCTTTTTGGGCTCATTTTTCACATTCATAGACTTAGATCCCTGGATAAATTAGCTTTGGGCATGAGAGGTACATTTACTTAGCATTTTACTCTTTTACAAGTATTGCCTCTTTTGGTCCTATTGAGCATCAACAATTTTGGTATGCTAATGTCACTTCAACATCTTTTATCTTTATCAAACCACTCACTCTTTTCTGCTAGTCCTTACCCCTCCTCAGCTTCTTCCCTCAAAGGTGGTGATCATTCACGTTGTCAAAGATGATAGCTACCAACAATATATCCAAGTCACTTATACCTCTCCTACTTGGCCTCTCAACCCCACTCTCGCCTTTTATATTGAATATTTATTGCAAATCACATATGGTATCATGATGCAGTCGAATTTGTGAGTCTTATCAAACTGGCAAAATTTGCAGCCAATGCAAATTTAATTTGTCAATTTAATTCATATAAAGTTTACATCGAGACAATGGAAGCAATTTCAATATCCACCAAATCACCACAAACATACCACTTCTATTCAAACTTAAATAACTCTAAAATTTGATTGGCAATTTTATTTATTTATTTCTCAACCTCAACCTACATTCACTATGCCTCGTTCTCCTTTATTATTCATGGTTGTGCAGCAAGTTAAACATTCAAATAAATGAAATACTTCCAAACTAAAAGTTTTACAAAGAAAACAATGCATCATATTATGACATCCTCTATTTCTCTCTACATCATTCTTTTACTACTTCACTTGCCTCTTCCCTGTAATTTTGAAATCTAATTAATCTGCAACAAAGGTGGCTTTCTTTTGGCAAAATCCATGGCTTCCTCTTATTTGGCGTCCCCTCTTTCTTCCCCTCCAAATGTGCACCAAAAATGGCACCTTTATCTATTTAAACTTCTACCTATTTCCTCACTTCTTTTCCCTCTCTTCTTCACACTACCATCCCTCTCTCTCATGTTGCTGACTTCTTTTTTCTTTGATTTGTTTGCAAATTCCTATCTTCAGTGATGGCACGCCTGCTTATCTTTTCCTATCTACAAAAATATAAGAATCAAATATGGGCAGTTTCCACTTGGTTTATTTTCCAATTACATGGTTGTCTTCACATGCCAACCGCACTCCTCTGTAATCTCCTCTCTTCGCAGCCTCCTCTCTCCATTGATGCGACTCCCTTCCTTGTTTCTCTACATACAACTATTTTTCCCAAAGCTGCACACCTTCCTCCTTTGTTTCCTTGTCTTTTAAAACTTCCAGCTCCTTCCCTCCATCTGTGACCCATTCTCTTCCCGCATTTTTATATTCCAATTTTTTAAAATTTTAAACCAGCTTATACCTAGCACGACCCTTAATTTTCCATCCTTTGTATTCATTCCTTCTAAATGCTGCTTTATACACTTGCTCTGTAAATTTTATTATCCAATTTATTTTTAGCTCACATTCTCCTATGCTCCATAAAATTGATTTTAATATTTTTAAATTGTTGCTAAGACCAGCATACATTTGATCTTATGGGGAAGCCCATTCAAACTCAAGGAGAAATTGTTGAAGAAATAAATATCCTATTCCAATGGCCACCGCTAAACAAATTAAATTCATTAGATATGACAACAATAAAAAGTTGAGTCGGAATTTAAAATCGAAATACAACATTTTGTCAACCAATATCGTTCAACCTCCACCAAAATGAATCATTGAAACCTGATTTAAATTGAACTTTGAAAATTGACCACAAACCCCAAATATGCAGCAACAATTTAAATCGAAACTGAACTGTTTTTTTTTCTTTTCTTTTTTTTTTATTGTTGAGGAGGGGGGGAGGGCGGGAGGGCGTGATGTGCACCACGAGTTCACTCGGATGCGCTCCTACATATAATTTTTAATGAGCTATGATAGAGATACCATTGCTTATATAGAGACTCTAATGGCTCACTTTCTAGTTTCTTCCACTACATGCTTCAATCTTTTCTTGATGTAGGTTGTTGCCTTAAAGCACAAAGCCTCACACAAGACACTTGGGGCAAGCAAGTTCATTACCTCATTCTTTCAACCTATTGTTGGTATCAAAGGTTAGATGTAATGTCCTCTTCTCACACGTGAGCAATTGTTTAGTCATTAGCTTATTTTCCAAAGTTTTCTAGTAAGCTAATTGGCATTGGAAAAGGGAAAATAATTTAAATAATTAAGTTGTCAAAAAGTTACTTTTCAATATTTTATTTGATAGCATATATTTAATTATTTAAAAAAGAGGTGTTTTAAGTATGCAGATAAAGAGTCACTAAGCTCAAGGTGATGATAAGTGGTCATAAGAACACTTTATATTATTTTATTAAGGGAAAATGCTTTTTCAAAAAAGCAATAAAAAGAAGAAAAGACATTTTTGAAAAAAGCAAAAAAAAAACATTTTTTAGAAAAAAAAAAAAAAAAAAGCAAAAACACTTTTTCAAAAATGCAAGAAAAAAAAACTTTTTTTCCTCCAATAGCTCAAAAAAAGTTGGGTCTTGAGAAGAAGGGTTACTGAGTTATTTTTCATTTTCATTTGCTCTAAGCAAGAACTTGAGTTCGTATTTCTTAAGGACGAAAACCCTCCTAGTTGGATATGGTGATTTCACTGTGAGATCGTATTGGTGCTGCAAGCTGAGTTCTCTTTGTATGTTTGGTAAAATGGAAATATTTGATGTACTTTGAGTAAGTTGTGATTGCTAAATGTTACTGATACAATTTTGTTGAAGATTATCACATGTTCTAGGAGGATGTTTGAGATTTTGGTGGGTTGAACTTGTTGTACCAGCAGTATTAATCTATGTTTCAGACCTACAATAGTATATTATGTCTTATTAGTCTGATCTACATCAATTCTAAGAAGAAATAAGAATGTTTTCAGTTGTATTTCAGTTTGGTTGTGTTGGTGTGCATCCAGATACTGGCTACAATTGTGTGGGTAGTGTTTCTACTGTGTTATCAACAGTATATCAATCTGATTTTTGTAATAGCAGTGTTCTGATCAGCATATATGCATCTTTGTTTGGCATTGCAGAGTTCCATTGACCATTGTGAGCTTATATTCCCTTGTTATCTAGTTTTAAGCTAGGTTACCGAATCACTCAAGTTTCCTAGTCGATTCCAGAAACGAAACATTTTTGGTACTGAAACGAAAACGAATCCTTGCAGAATCGCACAAGAATCAATTTTCTACCTGTGGGTTCAATTTCGATTTAACAAAAGCAATTCCAAACGTTTTTCTGGTGACATGGCGATTCAAAAGTGTTTTTTGACCTTTTTTCATCCACCGTTTGACTTTTTCATCGGTTTCCGCATATTTTAGGGCAAAAATGTTTGCCAAAAATGCAGATTTTACGTGTTACTTTGCAAAGGTTTCGTTTCATGATTTATTTCACTTTAGCTGCAATATTTTTGTTACCTTTGCCTTTCCCCACTCGTGACTGCAAAAACGCAAAGCCAGCGACTTTGACAGCACAAAAAAACGCGACAGGAGGAGAAAGTAGAAACCCTTGACACAGAGAAATGCGCAAGGGCATAGAGAAAACACGAGCGCACATAGAGGCGCGAGGGGAGAACAAACGGCACGCAACTAGGTAGGGTTTTTAGTTTTATTTTTCTTTTTTTTTTTAAATAAAAAACTGTTAAAAGTAAAAACATTGTATTTTTAATTTTATTGTTAGTTTAAATTTTAATTTTTTAATGTGTTAGATATAAAATATTTCATAATATATATTATAATATTATATATAATTTTATATATTGATATTTATTTTACAGTTTTAGTATAACTTTTAAAATATAAATTTATAATAATTAATATATATAATATTTAAAATATAATTTTATATATTGATATTTCTGATATTTTTAAAATATAACTTTTACTTATAGTCTTAACTCTTATATAATTAAATTATTAATAAATAATAATATATATAATTTTAAAAATATAATATTCATATATTATAATTATATAATTTAAAAAATTTATAATTATTTTATTGTTCAGAATCTTTGATTTGCACAATTTAGATTTATAAAATTTGGAATTAAATTTTTTTTATAATTTATACAATTTAAGATTTTAATTTAGATCTAAAAAAATTATAATTTATTGTTTAGATTTATATATTCTCTTAACAATTTTTAAATTTCTAATTTCTAATTGCAAGTTTGCACATAGAGATTGTTTCTACTTTCTAAATATCATGTCAGGCAATTCAGCTTCCGTTGGCAATACTAATCCCTCATTCAATATTGACCCCGCTTCACCGCTATGGAGACATGTAGAAATAGTAGAGCAAGTTCCAAGTGGGGGGACTTGTGTTTGGATATGCCTCGGGTGTGAAAAGAAATACACTAGTTCCTATAGTCGGGTGAAAGTGCATTTGTGTGCAATCACTGGGAAGGGAATTAGACCATGTCCAGAAAAAAAAAATACCTATACCACCTACCAAAATAGCAGAATATATTCAGGAGCAAGAGAAAGCAAATGCAAGGGTTCAAAATAGAATGGGTCATCCATTGAGTACAAGAAGGGGCTCAAAGAAGCCACCTACTTCTTCATCTCGCCCACATAGTGATCACCCTGACATTGTAGTAGAAAGACATCCCTTTTTGAGAATAAATGAAGTTGAAAATGTCAATGAGGCTAATGTTTCGAAGAGAGCAAAGGGACCATTGGAGAAGGCATTTAATAATGATGCAACAGAGCTTGTTGACTAGGCCCTTGGAAAATGCCTCTATGCAAATGGTATCTCTTTCAATGTTGTTCGATCACCTTATTGGCAAGACATGATAAGAAAAGCAAATGAAGCTCCAAAGGGGTACACAAGCCCAGGTTATGAGAAGGTGTGTACCACTATATTGTCAAGGGAGGTCAAACATATAGAAAATGTATTAGCTCCCATCAAGGCCTCATGGAAAGAAACAGGTGTGTCTATTATTTCCGATGGATGGAAGGATGCAAGAAATAGACCATTAATTAATGTGATTGCAGTGTTCCCTAAAGGAGCAATGTTTCTAAAAGTTGTGGATTGTGAGGGGTGTTGTACCCTAAATTAAAAATTTTGCTACACTTAGGCATTTTGAAGAAATGGTCAAAAGTCTTGTAAAAACTGTCAAAAAGTTGGAAAATTGAAAACTTGCATGTCATGCATGTTGGTCAAAAACTCAAAATTTTCAAAATTTGAGGATCTGGGTCTGCTCAAAACGACCTTGTCTACAAAATCCAGATCTTAGTTTTTTGGCACTAAAATTTAGGAAAGTTTCTACAAATAGACTTTTTCTGGGTTTTTTGGGGTTTCTTCTCAAATGGATGCTAGCAAAATTTTCTAAAAATAGAAAGTCTAACTCCAACGGTTCAAATTGATTTTGATTGGCTTAAAATACTTCCTCATCAGGCTAGTCCAGTCAGAATCGTCAAAAGATCAGTTTTTCCCTAATGGGTCTATTCTACTTTTTCAGAAGCTTAATCGGAGCTCCGAGACTATCAATGGAGGTTGGTCAAACTGCCAAGTGACAGATTCAAAGTCTCAACACTACACAGAAGATGAGAAATGATGAACATGCACGTAGAATGAAGAATGGAGAGAAGCTGGAAAGTATTGAAAATTGCAAAATTTTGACTAAGCCTGGAGAGTTCAGGCTTCCCAGCTCAATTAAGGTGCCTGGGATTATATGCCTTAGTCATTTTTCAGTCACCAGTTGTCGAGTATGAAGCAGAAAGTGAAGAATGAAGGAAAATTGAAGAAGTTGAAAATAAAAACTATCTCTGGAGAGTAAAGGCGCCCCTGCTAGCCAAGGGCGCCCATCATTTCAAGTTGCTAGATGTTGTTATTAGCGTTTGTGCATTCAAGATAACTTGCTCAAAATCCTCCCAGCTCCGCAATGGATCTATCAACAAGACAATTAGATCACTCTATCAATCAAAATTGTGGATCGAACGAAGAAGTCTCAACACATAAGCAAAATGCAAATCATGAAAAACACAGAAAATATTCTAAGGCTGGAATCTTTGGGCGCCCCAGGTAGCCAGGGGGTGCCTAGGGTTTTGAGCCACCTAATGCAGAGGTTAGGGATTGCAAATGTATTCATTATCTTCAAAATCTGGTCAGCTATCCAGTGTATATCTCAACCTAATCATCGGATTCGTCTATCACCAGCAATTGCAAATCAAACAGAGGAACATAGAATGGAAGATCAAAGTCTGAAGGTTGAAAATCAAGAAAAAAAAATCTAACTCCGGAGATGTTGGGCGCCCCAGGTAGCCAAGGGCGCCCAAGCTTTTGAGAGCCTAAAAGTGCAAATTGGGGTTTGTTACCTCCAGTAGCTTTTCTTTAGACTCAATCCAGCTCTTCAACAAATTCAACGGTGAGCTCATCAGATTTATCAAGCACCAGTTATGTCAGACTAAACGGGGGAGTAAAATCTTGCAAAATGAGGAAAGTCGAAAGCAAAGATGAAAATCTCAAGAAATATTCTAACACTGGGAGACTTGGGCGCCCTAGCTAGCCAGGGGCGCCCAAGGATTTGAGGCCCCAAATCATCTTTTCAGGAGATATAGCTCACAAAAGACCCTCCTCAAAATTCATCAAGCTATCTAGTGAATTTGACAGTCAATTCATCGGGACAATCTAGCTCCCGGAATTGCAAATTCATCAGAAGGGTAGAAAACAATGATAAAAGTTGAAGAATATCAAAAATGGCTAACACTGGGAGCCATGGGTGCCCCAGCTAGCCAGGGGCGCCCAACATTTTGAGGGATCAAATGATGCTTTTATCAAATATTGCCTCTAGAACAATCATCCCAGATTCAATCAAGCTACGCAACGGAGCAGTCAGCCAATTCACGGGATTCACCGAACGCCCGGAATTGAGGATCAAACGGAGGTCAAAATCAAGCAAAAAGTTGAAAATGTCATAAAATTGGCTGTCTGCTAAGAAAAAGCGCTCCTAGTCAAGAAGGGTGCCCAAGGCTCAATGCCTTAGGAAAATTTTCAGTTTTCATCATGCATCATTCAAATAATGTCCACATCCAATGAATCTGATCAGGATTGGCTTCAAAGGATTTAAAGCTGGAGAATAAAAGCGTTTTTCTTCCTCAAAATCTATTTAAGGAGGCTTTGAAATTCATTATTCACAAATTTTTGCAAGTGGCATCCAAGAGCAAGAGAGGAGGAAACTTAAAATTTTATTCATTTCAAGATTCGAAGGCCAAAACCCGGTGCTTTTTCATAGTTCATATTTTCCGGATCAGCACACAAAGGGGCTCGCTTTTTCATGCTTTATTTCTCCAAGGCATGAATTTTTAGAAGGGGTCAATATTTTCAAATTTCAACAATCTAGGTTAGCTTGGTTTTCGGTTCTCTACAACTTTGGAGAATTTTTCAACTTTCAAGAACCTACTTTTTCCTCACATGTCCCTAAAATCTTTTGTATTTTCAAAATCTAATCAACTCGGTTCATCCAAAACGTGATTCTGCACAAAACCCAACTCTCAGCTTTTTTCAAGAAAATCCTAAAACTTTAGGGTTTATGCTTTTTCAACCAGCCATCAACAATTTTCAAAATTGGATGATCTATGTCTTTTTGCAACAAGATTCTACACAAAACCCATATCTCAGATTATTTTTGAAAAAATCTGCCCTTTGAAGAAGAAAAATCAGCAAGCTATTTATAGCTTTTTGTGCAGAACTTGTCTGAGCATGTAATGTCCCTTGTGCGCGGCTGGGTGCGTCCCGGCGGCCACGTCTTCGACGGGCTTGAGTAAGACCCCGGATTCTCCAGTGGTGGCGTCGGTGGTGAAAGATTCCTCCCTAGTTGTTGCCCTTAACACCATGGGTAGCCGCCCTTACTAACAGGCCGGTCTTTTGGTGTAGTGGTTGGGCCTTAGTGGTATCAGAGACGAGGTCTCGGGGTCAAGACCCGAGGAGCGTGGTGGGCTGTAATGTCCCTTGTGCACGGCTGGGTGCGTCCCGACGGCCACGTCTTCGACGAGCTTGCGTAAGACCCTAGATTCTCCGGTGGTGGCTCGGTGGTGGAAGATTCCTCCCTAGTCGTCACCCTTAACACCCTGGGTAGCCACCCTCACTACTAGGCCGGTCTTTTGGTATAGTGGTTGGGCATTAGTGGTATCTGTAAAGAACCAGACAAATTTTTTTTTCCAATTTTTCAATAACAAATACAATGCAACACGCACCCGTTAAGGTTAGCTCCAAAACCAAAATGATGTGGAAAATAACTCTAACCAAGAATGTGCCTAGGAGAGGCGAGCATATGGTCAGAGGATCTTGTGCATGCAGTACTGGAAGTAAACAAAGCTGAAAGAACTCAACGCCAAGAATGTGCTTCCAAACCCAAGGTGGGCAAGGAGCTACCATATGGTGGAGGAACTGAAAGAGATGATGCAATGCTGAAAGGAAAACTCAACACCAAGCATGTGCACTCCAAACCCGAGGTGGGTAAGGCACTACCATTTGGCGGAGATTCTATTGTAAATGATGCAATGTTGAAAGTAACTCAAACACCAAGAATGTGCACTCAAACCCAAAATGGATGAGGCGCTAACATATGGTGTTGAGGGTCTAATGCAATACAATGGGACTGAATAGTGGCCAGTCTCTTCCACTATGAGTGGGAAATTACAAAGCTTAGCAAGTAAATAAGATAGCTGACAGTACTACTGTTCAGCTTTACAATGATATAGAAATGCAAATCTCTAAAATCTTCAACCTTGATGCTCTGTCTGCTAGTCTGGATGAGAATCAGTCTTTGAAAACTTAGCTAGGTGTTATCTTTCAAGCACGAAACCAAGAGAAGGAACTAGGAGGCATGCATTCCTCGAAGTAAGCTCTGAAAGCATTTCAGCAGCATAACAATATGATAAGCAACAATAGCTCCTCCAATTGAAGGCCAAGTCTCTTATTTATAACTTTCCTCCTCAATTAGGGCTCTCAACTGCAATTCACATTCAAACCCAAATTAACATTTCAATCTTCATTTGCATTTCGTTTATTCCCTCTTTTCCAAGTCATCCAAATATGAGAGGGAGATAATACTTTATTAAAATGCAAAATATCTCATAAAGTAGACTTTCAAATATTTAAGTGAAATGACTTTTATAACTTGCAAATATTTTCTCCAAGCTAGGCGTCCCTTTTACTTTAGCCAAAAATTCCACTTCATTAAAATATTACTTGCAACTTAAATATTCCCTTTATAAAGTCGTCCCTTTTAGCCTAGGAGATAATTTCACTTAAATAATACTCATCAAATATCCAACTTGCCAAAATAATCACTTCAAATGTTGGAGACCAAACTGAATAAACTGACCTGCCAAAAATAACTCCAAGAATGCTAGAATGACCAACTGCTCAAGCTGACCTGCCCGAAATAGCCACTGCACTGAACTGCTAAACTGTTGCTAAAAATAGCACTACCAAAAATAGTACTTACTAAAAATAGCATACTGCTAAAAATAGTAAGTTCCAAACTCATTTTCTCCACATTTTGAGCAGCCGTCTCAACTTACTAAAAATAGTAAGTTTGAGAAAAGTTCTCTGATTTAGTTGCATGTCACACCGTCACGAAGCTCTCTGAAAACCCAGAAGGAATCCAGAATCCAAACTGGAAAAATCCAACATGAAAGCCTCCAAAAGCAGCCGAGAATGCAAGTCAATAACCTGTCATGCATGTTACCTCATCACGAAGCTCTCCAAAAACCCAGAAAGCTTCACCAAACATGCGTTAGAAACTCTCGCATGCAAGACCTCAAAACCTCCTTTGAAAGTGGAAACCTTAATTTTCATTTCAGCTTAGCCTACGAGTTTCCGGAAATAGGCTAAATCCAAACAAAGAGTGTAGGGCTAAATTGGGGACATTACAGAGCATAGTCGAGTTTACTGTCAAAATTCAAGTTTTTCAACATGCAGTACTCTCCCATGGAATTTAGAACCAAGCAGCAGATGGGCGAGAGTTGTTTTGCAGCCTCAAAACAAAAGATGTTGAGAAATGCTTCTCAATACCACCATGGACAAAAAACTTCATCATCTTAGTTGAAGAACGTAAAAAAGTGTGGTATAAGCAAAAGGACAAGTAGCGGAAAAGAGTTGTACAATACTCTTCCATTGAAAAATCAGAAGTGTCAGAAGCATAAAAGCTGCGAAAGATATGCTGAAGCAAGAGGATATACTTATAAAAGATCATCACTCTAGTTGTAGAGCCGCCGAAATTAGCAGGATTTGATAAAGCAACTGAAGATGTCAAAGATTTTCCGAGATCAATTGCAGAAGGCGAGGAAATCGTGGAAAAGCGGAATTTTGCTATAGATAGTATTGATGCTTCTGATAGAGATGCAGTTTCCAGCTTTTTGGCGGATGTGGTTGAGATTTAAAGCAGCAATGAACTAGAAGCTTTCTCTAAGCTTTCTTTCTATTCTTGACTCGTTCTTATCCATTCATTATAAAGGACAAATATCAAGTTGTAATAGTGGGCACTTTCCCTATTTTTTTTGCTTTCATAGGTTGTTAAATGCTTATCTTGTTTTAGCTTTAGAAATAAAGCTTGCATGTTGGCAAGTCTTAGTTGTAAAAGCAAGGAGATTTTAGGGTTCCCTACTCCTCTATTTGTGTATAAATAAGGGCAGCTTTGCCCATTTTTCATTAACCGTGCTTGTGATAACAAAACGCTGAGCCTACTAGTGCTTTCTAATTGTTATTCAGTATTGTTCACTTAGTGTAAGAGCAAATTTGCAAGCCTCTTTTAGCTGCAAGTTATTGTTCAATTCCTGTGTTATTTGTGTCAATGTATTCTGGTTTGATTGCTAAGCTATAAGCCTAATATTGCTACAATCCTGCTGTCCCAAAAGTGTAATCTTTGTTACTTGAAATTTGAGAAAATAAAATCTTATGCCTTCTTTGCTGCTCTAATCTACAGTCTTAGATTTCCGTTTTATGTGTTATGCTTATATAATCTTTATTTCAACTTGCATTGAAAGTACAGTAGATGTGCGTTGGAAGAAAGTTTGTTTAAGTATTTGTGTCAAAGAATCATTCCTTGTTCATTTCTAACTCTCAAGCTCTAAGTTTACTTGAGTAGTTAGAAACGTCATTAGAGTAGGCTTAGTCGTAGTTGAAATTCAAATGAGAAAATCTCAGCTACAGCACTAGAGTATTATAACCTTGTGCTCTTAGCTGAACAAAAAGATTGGCAAATTAGTTTTAGTTTACTTTCTTTAAGCAACATCAACAAAGAGGGAGCTTCCCCTCCTAATTCGAAGAGCAGTTTATCTATGCATAGCTGTCTGTTTCTAATCCGCATTCCAGAGGTGCGAATTGAAATGCCAACAAGGGGTAGGTAAAGGATGCACAATTTATTGCTGACATACTTATACAATGCATTAATGAAGTGCGACCTCAAAATGCTGTACAATGCAAAGAATTGTAGAGCTGCCGGTATGATAGTTGAGTCACAATTCCAACATATATTTTGGACACCTTGTGAAATGTCCCACCCCAGGCGGACACTTGCTAACTGAATTTCTGCCTTGTGTGATTTGTTTGTTCTTTCAAAGTTTTTGTTTGTTTTGATTTTCAATGAGATAAATACTAGGAAATATACAGAATTGCAAATAACATATACCAATTGCAAAGTATAGAAATGCTTGATAATGAAGCAACAGTCTCAAATCTGATTATACATAGTTTGCATATACAACAAATATTCAAATCAGATTGATATTCTTTCATTGCAAATACAATAAGTCATACCCGAACTCCAAAGCAATTAAATATAAGTCTGAAGCTTAATAACAGCAGGCCTGGAAAACTTTGACAGCAACTGGTATACCCTTGACTTGCATGCCTTGCACAATGCTCAATGATCTCCACCATAAAATCACAGCTGAAATGCTTCTATGACCTAGCCGCCTCAATAGAGGTGAAATGGGGCAAGAAATTTAGGCGTTTCAGCCTAAGGGTAAAATGCCACCCTTATGGTCTATACGGCCTGAGCATTAATGAAGTACGGCCTCAGCTATATTCCCACGTGCTGGTTAAAGATGAATGCTAACTGCAATAAAACCCTCTCTCAACAGTCATAAATCTGCTCACAAGCATAGTTCTTCTAAACCCTTGAATGCTCTTCAAATCTGCTCAATATGATTTCCCACATGCCAAAGAATAGTGTCTTTTAACAGCAATGAAGTGCTCATAAATGATTGTCTTCAATAACTTGAAATCTACACTCCAAACCCTTACAAAATCTAGTGATAATCTCCTCTTTAATGCACAATGTGACTTCTAAGATAAAGCCACCTGAATTAGCAAACCTCAGATGATCTTTCACACCCTCGGAAAGCTTGAAACAAAGAGGAGCTATGCTCTCCAAGATCGATTTGTAGCAAAACCCTAGGTCTCACCTCCAAATGCCAAATTGTCCAAAAAGCTAAGTGTTGAAAAATGATCAAAGATAAATTTCATTTGCTCTTTGATGCCTTATATATTCTCCTCATGAAAAGGCAAGACCTCCAAGGCATATTCCCATCATTAAATCTATTATCTCTTATTTGCTTTTGTTGACTTTAATAAATTTCTCAAATAGGCGCCCAAGTCAAGTCACTTTATTATTTGACTTAAATGCATTTTTTATAATTGACTTTATAACATTAAATAGCTTTTAATAATAAAGTCAAATGAAGCCATTTAATGTCCCCACTTTGTAATATTAAATAATCCCCTTTTAATAAAGTCAATAAAACATTTAATGATGTGCACTTTATAATAATTAATTATTATAAAAAGCATTACTTTAATAGTAATTAAAACTCCATAACTCCAATAATAATCCTCATAAATCAATTTCGTTTGCGCCAGGAGGTAGCCCACTGAACTTACTACTCACCAAGGTGCCTTACTAAAAATAGTAAGGTTGGCCTCTATCATCCAACTAACTTACTATAAATAGTAAGTGTATACAAATGAAGCCAGAAACCCCTAAATAACATCCCCTCTGAATAAGCCAAGGATCTGGAGATGCCAAACGCTACAAACTACCAACTGAGATACCAGATATCTCCACAACAGGGCCCTCTAATCACCATTATTAGCCTACGAAGACTCGGTGATAGGCTAAACCTCCAACTCTGATGCTCACTCAAAAAGGGGTCATTACACCTTGTGTCGTGCATTATCTCAATCTCATGCTATAGAAGTTGGGTACAAAAATAGATTGGATCAAACAAGTCCATGTTGAAGCTGAAGAGATCCAAATGTTCATAACAAATCACCACATGTTGCAAGCTATCTTTAGATCATTCTTGCGACTAGAGCTACTGAAGGTAACTCAAACTTCAAACATTGCATTTTTTTAATGTTATGTTTTACTTTAATAATTTATTTAAAATACATACACAATGATTTTAATATTTTAACTATTTAATTTTTATTTTCAAATAGGTGGCAGAGACTAGATTTGCATCCAACACAATCGTCTTGAGACGACTTGTGAAGGTGTGAGGCACTTTCTACTATGGTCATTAGCCAATCATGGTCTATATGGAGGCAATCAAACACTGAAAAGGCAACAAATCTAAAACAAAAGATTCTAGATGACACTTAATGGGATCGGGTGGAATATCTTCTTGCTTTCACCGATCCCATATTGAGCATGATACGCTTTACTGACATGGATAAGCAATGCTTGGGGGAGGTTTATGATGGCATTGACTCAATGCTCGAGAAGATGAAAACCATCATACGCAAAAAAGAGCAAGATCCTGAAGAAACCTTCTTCAAAGAGGTGCATGCAATTTGTGTTGACCATTGGAACAAAATGACCACCCCACTCCATCTTCTTGCCTTCGCTTTGACTCCCATATTTTACAATGTACAAATCCTTGCTATACCAAATAGAGTGCCACCATATTGTGATCCAGAAGTCAATGAAGGGTTTAGGAAAGCTCTTGTTAAACTCTTCCCTGATCCTAAGATGGAAGATGCAGTTTCAGCTGAATTTGCTGGTTTTGTTGTCTCTAGTGATCAAAGTGCTTCTGCTCTTTGTGACAAATATAAGAAGGATGCTCACTCTTGGTGGTACCTCAATGGCTACAAGATGCCACACCTCCAAGTTCTTGCAATAAAAGTCTTATCTCAAGTAAGTTTTAACTTTTTAAGTTTTATCATTTAAAAATTTAAAATTAAAATGTGTTATTTTCCAATTTGAAGTTTGACTTACAATTTTTTTAATTTAACAACTCTAATGAGAACTCTCTTTGCTTCAATAGGTTGCTAGTTCTTCTTCAGCTGAGCGGAATTGGAGTACATACTCCTTCATCCACTCAGTGAAATGCAATCGATTGGCATCAAACAAAGCAAAGGAGCTAGTTTATGTTCATTCCAACTTGCGCCTTCTTGCGCACAAAGAGGATGAGTACAAAGAAGGGGCAGCAAAGATGTGAGATGTAGAACCAGAGCGAGCTGACCTAGATCTTTCTTTGGCTGCAGTTGCACAATCTTCTTCAGTTTTTGAGGAGTCAAGTAGTCAGCATACTTTTAGCGCAAGTGCCAATGTGGTTCCATTATCTAATGTTAATGTTGATGATGATCTTAGTCTTGATGATGAGCCATATGATGCAATTGCAGATTAGTGAATTGGTTACTATTTGTATTATTTAAATGTTAAACAATGATTATCTATCATGGCATTCAAGTTTGATCCTTTTGATATTGAAAACTGAATTTAAATCAGTATATTATGTTTCAAAAATTGAAATTTGTCATGGTTTTGTTTAGCATATGTATTGGTGTATGACATTCTAGTTTTTTAAACTTAATTTTGTTTCTAGGTTATATATATATATATATATATATATATATATATATATATATTTGAATATTTAATTATACTTTTGTAGGGACGTACCCAATTCGGCAACCTAGGTTTTAAAAACTAATTCATTGTGTTGCAGTAGCATTTATTTATGATCAGACCTCATATTATAATTGATTATAGCAGTTTCTTATATTTGTGATATTGTAACGCATTTCCTAACTTCTTTGTAAACTTTGGATGGTAATACCACCAAAGGGTTATCATTTGCAAGCACTTCATATTGTAGGATTGGCCAGTTTACTGCCAATTATTATAGTGTAGTGTTGTACCCAAAATAATTTTTTGCTTTAAATAGACATTTTTGTTAAAATGATCTAGGTCATGTAAAAATGTTGTCAAAAGTATGTTTTAGGTCAAACAAAAGGTAAAGTTTTTGTGGGTTTATGTCAAAGAACGTATGTGCAAAATTCTAAAAATTTAAAAATTAGGGTTTCGTGCCCCTATTTTTAGGGAAACCCCTGAAAATAGGACCTTCCCAGAAACAATTGAAAATGATTTTGATAGGATTAATCGACCTCACGATCACATTGGTCAAGTCAGAATCATCAAAAAACATGTTTTACTCTAGTGGGTCTATTTTCATTTTTCAGGAACAAAATTAGGAGCTTTGCAGCCATTAATGGCAGATTGGCCAATACTATGTGCTGAAAGCTAAACTTCAAAAGCTTCAACGAAGAAACCATGGCAGAAAAGGATTAAAAAGATGTTGTTTGATGGAGGAGATTTTCAAAACTAAAAAATACCAAAATTTGGCTAACTTTAGAAAAACCACGCCTTGCTACCAAGGAGGAAATGGCATTCCAACATGAAAAAAGGCGCCCCTACTGAGGAAAGGTGCCCTTGAACAAAACGGCCTAGATGTCAGTTCCTGAGAAAACTTGTCTTTAGGAGATCTCTGCAGCGTCAGCTCAGTTCACAGGGAACCTATTAGTCAACTTGCGAGACAAATCAAACAACAGCAACAGTTGATCATCAGAACATGCAAAATGGAAGATAAATCAGTGAGCTTCAAGGCAAAAGCGCCCCTGCTGGCCAAGGGCGCCCTTCTTTTTCAAACACCTGATGAAGTTATCAACAGCCGCTTTATATAAGGCATTTGTTTAGCTCTCTTCCAGCTTCGCGATCAATCCAACAGCACGTTCACAAGACCTATCAAACAGTCAAAGGTTGAGATCAAGCAGAAAGCACCGGAGAGGGAGACTGAATGAATAACGTGGAAGAATTCAACAAGTACCAAGGAAAAGCGCCCCTAATGAGGAAAGGCGCCCAGTCTTTTGGGCCTGCAGATGCAATCTTTATGCTCGGTGACCTCCAAGATGACCTCCATTTTAATTGATCTCGACAACGAAATCGTTAGCAAAGACATCTGACGATGAAGATCAAACTAAGGCAGTTTACAACATGAAAATAACTGATCAAAAAGTCAAAAGTGCCCCTACTAAAGAAAGGCGCCCATGCTTTTGAAGGACTAAAACTGACTTTCAAGAGCTGTGAAACTAGTCATCCTTTCCAAGACTGAGTTGGTTATCCAACGCACAATCAAGCAAAGTCATCCAACTCATCAGTCAACGGTGATGTCAAATCAAAGCACAGAGGGTCAAAAATGATGAAATTGAAGAACAGTCAAGAAATTGACTAAGTCTGAAGCCAAAAGCGCCCCTGCTGAGGAAAGGCGCCCCTGATTTAAAGGCATCAGATTCAGTCTTGAGCTTTTCAGCTCCCAGGCACATTTAATCAGGGTTGTTCCATCTCAACAGTGAATCTGTCAACATCAGGTTAAGATCAACTGAACTACCGGGAGCAAGGATCGAACAAAGGCACTTCAGCATGAAAAAATGATGAAAAAGTGTTCAAACTCAAGAAGGACGCCTAAAAAGGTCAAAGATGGATTTGTTGACTTGAGTTAGAGATTTTGGAGGCAAACTTGGCCAAAATATCCCACAATCAGTGGAAATCAGCTTTTAGAACTCCAAATCAGGCTAAATCAGGCTTCAATCATGAGTTGGCACCCAAACTTGAATCATTATAAACCAACTCTAGGCGTCCCATTTCATTATTTATTTTGCAGGTTGAAGATCAAAACAGCAATTTTCTCTCCAAGGCGTGTTTTCAAGATCTAAAGGAGGTTTTTGACCGTTCATTATTTTTTGAAGATAAGTGGCACAAAGGGATTTCTTCTCAGAGGTTGCATCCAGAGACAGATTTTTACAAGAAGGCAGCTAATAACTTCCAATCTTCCTCTTATCTACTTCCTCTCTTCTGTCTTAAATTTCTTGCATGTCACAGAAAACAGCAGGCTACCACAGATCTGACCAACTGGGTATGATCAGCATAATTTTCCAGTAAAACCCATCTCTTCAAATTTTTCAGAAACAGCAAACTTATTGCCCCTATTTTTAGGGATTTTTCCGAAAAAGTCTCAAAATCAAAAATCTAAGGAACTAGGTTTGTTCAGCATTGAAGCGCGAACAAAACTCATGTGCCAGATTTTTTTCGAAAAAATACTTCTCGACAAGCGCTATTTTTAGGGATTTTCAAAAATTGTCAAAACAAGGTCGTGTGCACAGTTGATCTTTAAGTTTTTCAAGATGCAGTACTCCCAAGTACAATACAAGACCAAAACGGTCTTGTACCATGCTTTCCTGAAAACAATTGACACAGACTTGCATCAAGTAAACCCAGTGGTTGATTCAGAAGATTTGGAGGGCATGAACCAAATCACGCTACAAAACATAGAAGAATCCGGATTGCTTCAAGCTGCGTTGATCCCCATCACATTATAGAATGTGGAGTTTGTAATTGCTTGCATTAAGCATTACAATCCTACCACACAAGAAATCCAATCAGTGGATGGGAGGGTGATCTACAGCCTTAAACCAAAGGACACTGAAAAATGTTTTGCCATTGCACCATGCCCAACCAATGTGGTCATATCATTGACAGAATGCGAAAGAGCATTCGAAGCGGCAAAGGATAAATGTCAAGGAATAATGGCAAAAAGATGGCTAAAAGTGAAAAAGGCCAACTTGCACAAATTGGTTGGACAAGGAGAATTCTGAGACGAGTATGCAGTGTTGATCACTCTACTCAACAAGATCACTGGACAGGAAGAGGGAAATCAGTTTCAGTCATGGATGTACTACATCATCGCCAAGATTATCAGCAAAAGAGAGCATTACGACTGGGCCACCCTGATCAGTGACACACTCCACCAACAAATTATTGGGTTTCTCGAGGCTCATAGGTTCCACATGTGTTCCTACCTTGTATACCTGATTGCCTTCCAAGGCGAGTTCAAGACACTAAACACTATGGGAACCTTAGGTGTGCAGAAGGTCCATGAATACTTTCCGTGTCTTGAGTTCACACAAGTAGAACAGCATTTCAAGCGGATAAGTGATCTTTTCATTATGCACACCATACGAGATCTCGACCATGAGATGCACGTGCGTATATCACCAGCAGCCAAGGAGGCAATGGTGGACTAGGTAGATTGGTTTATCCAATTCCCCACCTTCACCTACATACGCGTGTATGAATAAAATGGTCACCCCGCCATGATGCCACGCTACCCTTTAGATATGGTAGTTTTCATGGAGTTCCTACGACAGTTGGCCGAAGTTCACTCTCACCTATGCCTTAAGAAGAAGCTTGCTGCAAGCTTTCCTATTCAGATGGGACTCTATAGATGTAAAACAGCAGTTGATGCCAAATTGATGTGCCAAGAGACGGTGAGACTCAATCTCAAATACCTCATTGAGAGAAGGTCGTATGATCCAAGAGGCCTTTATGCAGCGCATCTTGAGCAACGCTCATCACACGAGTCTTTCATGGAAGATTACTAGGTCAACTGTGATGATGAGTTTGATGTACGAAGAAGGAACTATAGCTAGTTTAGGCTCTCACAAATTGCTGACTTTATGTTAGAAGACATTGAGGGCCTATCTGACGATGAAGGGGAAGTCATTCTCCCCTCATTCTTCATGGATCAAGTAGACTCACAACCACTCGGAAGAGTGGATTCGTATGCAAAGGAAAACACATCTATAGAGGAAAGAACGAGTAGAGTTGTCAGGAACATTCAACTCTACCTGAACAAGAAGAAGACAAGGAAGGTAGTACTCCCCCGAACAGAGCCGCCACCGGTTCAATCTTCACTACCTTCCACTTCAAGGAAGAAGCCCAGACAGAAGCAATGGAGCAATCCTCCCAAAGGGATGCAGATGTCATTTCACACGAGGGGAAGAGCACAGGAGTTATATGTGGAGACAGTCACAAACATCCCTGAGATAGTAGAGACTGTTGCAGCCAAGCCAGTGATTGAGATAATCACCACAGATACAAAGCCCATGATGGAAGCAGCCGCAGCGGATACAGTGCCTGTGATAGAGATAGAACCACCTACTTCACCACCATCACAATAGTCACAAGTCCCCATCGACTTGGATTCTCCACCGTGAGACATCACTACAGCACAATCTCATTCATCGGGCATTCAAGGGCCTAACATTCCTCCTTCCAATGAGGCTAGTTAGGATTCAATCTGACTTGAGGGTCTCCTAGGAAGGAAGAGGGAAAGGCCGTCCTACCAGCTTGACTTCACAGAGTTTGATTATGTCCCTCAAGACATGCTAGCGAAGAAGTTGAAGAAGCAAGTACATGTAGGAAGGAATGCGGATAATGAGTTTATCATAGAGACTGCTGCCCCACCTGAGGACAGAAACATACATGAGGTAGAGGTTGAGGACTTCACATTATCGGAGGTCAACCTCGAAAAGACCACCCGTCAGGAGGAGGCAGACCTTCTCGGAATTGCCTCGGTGAGTGTTCAAGAGAGAATGGCCAAGGATGGAAGAGACAAAGCAGCCTTAAAGGCTGAAAATCAGCAATTGAGGATGTACATATCTAGCCTGATGCACGGTACCCCAAACGTCTCAGCTTTGCCACAAGAATTGTTGGACCTCCCCGCAGAGCAAAACCATCATCAATTGATTTCATATGGAAAACACTTGAGAAATCAAGTGGAGGAATTTGTTGTCAGAGGACGATGCATATTGACAGAACTGTACCAGTTGAGGGACAGAGCACATGAACTCCGCGCAAAAATCCAGCAGTCGAAGCTAGAGACGGCAGAAAAGAGGCCTAGGGATGAAGTCACAATCGCAGATTTACAAGTGGCGTACCAATCAGTTACCACTATAGAGAACAAGCAACATCTCTTTGCTTGGAGGGGACAAATGGTATGCAAGGTGAAAGTCTACGATGCCAATTTTGTGGAACTGATCAGGTACCGTCATATTGTGGCAGTGTTGGCGTTTAAATTCGCACCTCTGGAATGCGGATTTGAAATGGACAGCTATGCACAGATAAACTACTCTTCAAATTAGGAGGGGAAGCTCCCTCTTGCTGATGGTATGAAAGAAAGTAAATTAAATCTAATTAGCCTATCTTTTTGGTTCAGCTAGAGCACAAGGTTTATAAAACACAAGACGCCGCAGCTGAGATTTTCTAATTGAGAATTCCAACTACGACTAACCTACGCTAAAGACATTTTTAATTTCTCAAGTAATACACAGAGCAAGAGAAAATAGAAATAAACAAGGTTCGATTCTCTAACAAAGTGCTTAAATATACTCTTTCACAACATACATCTACTTACTTTCAATGTAGGCTGAAATTAAGATCACATAAGCATAACACAATAAACGTACTTAGACAAACTTTCCTCTCAACATACATCTACTTACTTTCAATGCAAGCTGAAATTTAAGATCATATAAGTATAACACAATAGACGGAAACTTGAGACATTATATCGAAGCAAAAGAGGCTCAGGACTTTATTTCTCAAACTTCTGGAACAAAGATTATACTAAACACATGCACGGAACAAGAAATTGCAGCTAAAGAGGCTTGCAATCTTGTTCTTACACAAAGAGAACAGCAATTACAACAACTACTTGTTGGCTAAAAGAGACTCAACAATTCGCTATCATAAACACAATTGAACAACATTGAATAACAAATATAAGGCATTATAGGCTCAGCGTTTTGTTATCACTAGCATGGTTCTAACACAAAGTGAACTGACACTGAATAACAACTTACTGCATTACAGGCTCGCAATTTGCTATGATAATAACAGTTAAAAAAAATAATGAGCAAAGACTCTTATTTATAGGCAAGTAGAGGAGTAGGGAACCCTAAAATCTCCTTGCTTTTACAACTAAGACTTGCTTAGAAAGCAAGCTTTATTTCTAAAACCTAAAGAAGATAACATCTAACACCTAAGAAAGCAGGAAAAGCAGGAAATGCCAACTATTGCAATTTATCTTCTTTCTCTTCTTCAAAGAATGGATAAGAATTGTTCCAAGAATAGAAAGAAAGCAAAAAGAAAGCTTCTAGATGAAAGCCACTTTAAATCTCAATGACATCCACTAAAAAGCAGGAAATTGTGTCCCGATTAGGTGCATCTATACCCTCAATAGCAAAGTTACTCTTTTCTAAGATATCCTCTCCATCTGCAATTGATCTCAAGAAATCTTCAACCTCATTGGCCGCTTTTTCAAACTTTGCTGACATCATGGAAATGACTCATTCTCCCACCAACTGGATTGCTGCCATCACAACTTCGAACAACATCCTTTCACATTCGCCCTTTGAGATAGTCACACTTTCAGGCCAGGGGGGAATTGAGAAGCATTTCTCGATCATGTCAGGTTTCAAACTGCAAATCAATCTGCCATCTACTGACAGGATCTCCCGTGTTGCCGGATTGTAATGCTTGATGCAAGCGATTACAAATTCGAGACTCTGAACTGAAATAGGAATGGATGCTGCTGCGAGATGTCCAGAGTGTCCTAGGTTTCTAATTGTAGTGTTGCCTGCGCTCTCCACAGCGTGTAAATCAAACACCGGCTTGATGTGATGCAAGTCCGTCTCAGCTATTTTGATGAAGTCATGGTAGAGAGCTGATTTGATCTTGAAATCATTGGGAGTGCATTCCATTTTGAAAACCTTAAAGAATGACTATAAACTCGCCTAGGTTCAGACAAGTTTTGAGCAACTTACTATTTTTGGAATGCTGGTTTTTCTTCTTCAAACGGACAAATTTTTGGAAATTTTTCTGA
The DNA here is from genome assembly GCA_007258455.2 of Sequoia sempervirens. NCBI lineage: Eukaryota > Viridiplantae > Streptophyta > Pinopsida > Cupressales > Cupressaceae > Sequoia > Sequoia sempervirens. The sequence goes on along the minus strand of VDFB02049328.1, from coordinate 5,963 downwards.
GATATGGGTTTTGCTCATAATTTTGTTGCAAGACAACCTAGATTGCCCGTTTTTGAAAATTTGGTGTGTAGAATGAAAAAGCAGCAAACCCTAATTTCTTCAATTTTTCACGATAAAAGCTAGCATCTGGGTTTTGTTCAAAATACAATTTGGAAAGAACCCAATTGATCAGATTTGGAAAACACTGAGGGCTGGTGGAAAAAGCAGCAAACCCTAAAATTTGAATTTTTTTTAAAAAAGCTGAGATCTGGGTTTTCTTCAGAAGACTATTTTGAGAGGACCCAGATGATCAAAAATTGAAAACTTTGATGATTTCACTGACATGCAAGGAAAAAGCAGCTGCTGCAACTTGATAAATTTTCTCAAAAATTCTTCAGAAGAATGAGATGAAGAAACCCAGATGGCTGAAAATTAAAACCCTTGACCTTCTCCTTCAAAAATTTGATGTTCTGTATGAAAAAGCATGAAAAATCAAGGTTTCAAGTTACTGGTCTGAAAATTATTCTTGAAAATCAGCAACCTTAAGCTCTTGAATCTTGAAATAAAACTTCAAAGTTGCTCCTCCACTTTTCTCCTTTGGACGCCACCTGCAAAGAATAATGAATTTTGAATGGAAGAGACGTATTAAATAGACTTAGGGTTTGAGATAACTCCGCTTTCTTTTGCTTTTATCTTCAAAACCCTAAAATCAGCCTGTTCATCAAATTTGGACACTCATCTTTCATCTTGCAATTTGAAAATTTTGACTAAGGCATGACAAGTTGGGCGCCCTGCTTGGCTAGAGGCGCCAACTTCTCCCAGACTTAACCATTTTTTGGAGTTTTTCAACTTTTCTTCATTTTGAACCTCTACTTGACCTTCGATCTTTGGCTTCCAAGTTGATCTGATGGATGAGCTAGATGATTCATCGCAAAGCCTGATTGCTTGGAGGCACTTCTGGCTAAAAATTTCGTTTGATCCTTCAAAATCATGAGTGCACATTTCCCTCTGGGGCACTGAACCTTCCGAGTGTTAGCCATTTTCATATGATTTTCAAGTTCTTCATTTCCCTTTGATCTTCTGATGAAATTTCAATTCTGGGAGCTACACTGATCCGATTGATTGGCTGTTAGTTTCGTTGGATAGCTCGATTGAATCTGACGAGGTGATCTTGGACGTTGCATCTGCAAATTATATCATTTCAAGCTTCAAAACCTTGGGCACCCTTTCTCTCCAGGGGCGCCCATCTTAACCAGACTTAGAATATTTTCAGTTTCTTCATCAATTTCTCTTCTACAGATGATCTCATCAGATCTAATGACCCAGAGCTCGGATTGACTGATGACTAGATTCGTTACAGAGCTGGGAAGATTCTACGAGGGGTCTTTTGCGAGTATCTTCATCAAAAAATTGAATCTGAGGCATGAAAAGCTTGGGCGCCCCTGGCAAGCTGGGGCGCCCAACTTCACCAGAGTTAAATCATTTTTCAATGTTTTCTTCTTTGCTTATGACTTTCGACATTTAATTCTTGTTAAACCCCCTGTTCCGCCTCCTGTATCTGACGACTACCAACTCGGATTGACGAGTTGATGGTCTCTTTGGAAAGCTTGATCCATTCTGAAGAAGTCACGTTGGAGGCCTCACTGGCAAATTCATTTGTTTAAGCCCTTAAAAACTTGAGTGCCTTTCTTCTCTAAGGGCGCCCATTTGCTCCAGACTTAGAATATTTTCATCTGATGTTCATCTTCAAATTTGAACCTTCATCTTATATCTTCAACTTTGATGCGGGTTTCTTGGGAATAATCAGTGTTTGACAGATATCATGAATGATCATTAATTATTAGATCTCGAATCCCGGGTGACTTGATGATCCGATGACTGCACTGTCGGGCTCGCTGCGGAGCTGGGAGGAATCTGAACAACTTTGCCTAGGAGCTCAAACCTTAATTCCATCTTTTAATGCCCTAAAAAGATGGACGCCTTTTCTCTCCTGGGGCACCCATGTCAAGCAAACTTAGTCAAATTCCTATAGATTTCACCTTCTTTCTTCATTCATCATGCATGTTCATCAACTCACCTTCTGCTCGATGCTTGGGCGTTGAATCTGATGCCTGGCAGCTGACTGACCTCCATTGATGACTTCGGAGCTCCTAAAATGCTTCTAAAAAAAATAGAATAGACCCACTAGGGAAAAACTGATTCTTTCGTGATTCTGACTGCACCAGCCTGATGAGGAAGTATTTTGAGCCAATCAAAATCAGTTTGAACCCTAGCGGACAAACTTTCTATTTTTAGAAAATTTTGCCAATATCCGTTACGAAAGAAACCCAAAAAAAGCTACTATTTTTAGAAAATTTCTAAAAATAGCAATTTTTCTAAAAAGTGGGGATGACAAACTGAGATCTGGGTTTTGTAGATTAGGTCGCTCTACGCAGACCTAGATCCTCATATTTTAGAAATTTCAAGTTTTTACCCCTCATGCAAGACATGCAAACCCCAATTTTGACCTTTTTTGACAAATTTGACAAGACTTTTACTCATTTCTTCAAAATGCCTAAGTGTAGCAAAAATTTTAATTTGGGGTACAACAGGCAGGTATTATCAACTTCGCAAGAACGTTGGTAAAATCCATCCCTTGCCTTTATCAACACGAGGGAGGTGCCTACATTGAGCTAGGCACAGTATAAAAACAATTCCAATATATCATCCGTAGCACATTCCTCGATGATCCTGATGGTTGCAAGTTGAGCAAAGTTGTAGCCATGTCTACCAAGCTAGATGACGCAACTGCCAATTGCATAGAATATCAGTAGCAGCTTGTGACAGGTGAAGAGATGTTGAAACGCCACGTCGTCATCTTACAGAGCATTAATTGCCTAGAAGTTGAAGAGGTCAACGACTGGATAGAGGCACTGTTGACCAGTGGAGATGAGGTGTAAAGCACCCCAGAAAGGACGTCCTACCCTCCAAAGTAGCATTGATTGTGACTGGAGTTAACTTGATGCCCCTTTCCAAGATAACTCCGAGTCCCACAGATCATGCATGTCAAATCCCACTAATTAAGGATGTCTATTTTGACTTCCATAAATTGTGGATCTCAGATCTCCACTAAATGTGGATGTCTATTTTGGAGACACATTTTGTAATAAAGTTTACTTGTAGTTTAGTTTTAGTCAATTGAAGTAGTTTTCCAGTTGACTCTTTGTTTAGTTTCAGTTAACTGAAGTAGATTTCTAGTTAACTGTTTGCTCACCTACTTTTAGACAAAGGAATAAATCTTGTTGATTGGCAAGAACTGTTTGTTAATTCAAGGAGATTTTAGGGTTGTGTAATGTCCCCTTTCTAATGGAAGCACTTAAAACCTAAGTCTCGCATTCAAAATGTTTCTCAAAGAGACATTAGAAACGTTGAGATCAATAAATTTCAATAATAACACCTAATTAGGTTGAAGACGATATAATTATTCCATTTTTGTCAAAAGATTATTCACTTCCTCCCTATTACTCTCTTAGAATGATTCCTCTATAATATATTTCATGAGTATATTAAATGTAAAACATCTTTCAAGAACCCATAGTTGGAATTCTATTATACCATTTTACCACATAGTGAATAAATGGTGTCATTATTTATAAGACTCCATAATTGCTGCAAGCATCATTATTTACACAATCGTATATATACATATATTCTATCTAAATAAGTATATATCATCACTTCTAATTTGACTCAATGTAAGCATCTTTATTTTTTATACATTTATATATATCAATATAACCTTATAGTTATATACTTTATACTCTATCATATATACACCACTGATATATATATATATATACACTCCATATAGCTTACTTCATATATCATATATGTTTCTATATATATATATATAACCATTGTATATTACTTCATATATCACTGATCATATGTATTATTACTTTACATATATCTGATCCTATCCATAATATAAATTAATCCTCAAGTCTGAAACAATAAAATAATTATGCTAACTGATAATCTGAAATTATAAACTCTATTATGCTAACTATAGTCTAAAATTATAATTATTCTAACTGTAACCTGAAATCACAAATTGATATATATATATATACCAGCCCCTAGTGCTGATCACCTTATTCTCTTTCCTTTCTCTAGCCACGAGGGCACTAGCATATATTCTTCTTTTTATTCCTCCAATCGATGTCCTCTTTTCTCCGTTTTTTTTTTTCCTTCCTCCTTTTGACTCTGCTGGATGACTTGCTTATGTATCATTCTTTTCTGGAATCGTAGCTCTTCATGCTATCTTTTTGTCTTACCTGACTCTTCCAAAGAATCGCGTCCTATGCTGTTTGGATCATTGCGTCTTTTGGTGTTTGATTTGTTTTATTCAATATTCATTAAGTGCTTGGATCGTTGATTTTGCATGAGCTTTATTATGTTTATAATAGACAACTACTTCATTATTATTACGTTCATTTTATTATCATGTTTCATTATTAAGCTGCTTGATAATAATAATTATGGGATAAGTTTGCTGCTTTCTGTTACTCCATATTCGTTGCCAATAAACTATTGTTCTTACTTCTTTTCATAAAGATATTATGTTATATATGAATATATTTTATATTAATGTATTATATGTTCTCTTAAGTTATATATTTATTTTGTATTGTCAATACACTAATATTATCTTATAATTATAATGATAATAAATTACTGATATTTCTTTTATAATTTTAATATGTATTTTGTATTTATAATATTATTTTATGTTTATATTTTATATTAATTTTCTATACTTTAATATCTATTACATCGTAATAATATTTATGATATTATTTGTAACATTCATAATTATAATATTGTTTTGGATAATTACAATTGTGTAATATCAAATGGTTAACCATTTTAATTATGTTTCTTAATATTTAGATGTTTGATTTCGGGGACATGACAGGTTGCCTACTCCTTTGAGTTCTATAAATAAGAGCCTTGGGCTCATTATTTTGTAACTTTACTTCACGGCAGCAAAACACTGAGCAAATAGCCTTCATATTGCTCGCTTAGTATATGTTCTTGGATCGTATTTGTTATAGTTAAGCACCAAGTACAGTTTGTGCTCTCTCTATTCAGATAGGTGCATCCAATTATTGTTTTTGTGTTCTTGGTTTGATCGCCTCATGTGCCATTGTTTCTTTGACACAAGTTGTGTCCCAACGTGTAACTTTGGTGGAATATTGAGATAATAAATCAAGAGAATTACCATGCCTTTGATCCAAAAATCTCAGAGTTTTATCATTGTATGTTGTTATCAATAATCTGTTTTCAATCTACACCTCGGAAAAGTCTTGGTACCTCCTTGGGAATTTAGAAAGTTAGATTATCGTCCCTTTGTTGTTTCTAGTAGTTTACTTTTCAGCCTACACCTCGGAAAGGTCTTGGTACCTCCTTGGGAATCTTGAGATATATACTACCGTTTGGATTACTTGTGTGGATTTTATTTCAGTACGGATCTGGGAGTTCAGAGCCTTCGGATGCATCCTAGGAGACTAATTTGTCCAAGTGATCGAACTATCCATTCCCACTCCTATGCCCTCATGCTCTGTTTATCTTGAGGAGATAGGATAGATTAAAGGCTAGTTTAGTCGGAGTTAAGATCTGCAGAAACCAGAGAAAAACTTAGCTACAGTGCATTGTGTTTATGCACCCTTGTGTCCTACCGCTGAGTAAAAAAGATAGGAAAGTAATTTACTTTATTCTTTTTATGCAAAAAATCAGCAACAAGAGGGATCTTCCCCTCCCAATTTGAAGAAGCAAACACTAAAAACTTGCAATAGCTGACCATTTCCAATAAGCACTCTAGAGGTGCTAATTGAAACGCCAACATATAGCGTTATTATACAGCCCATTTTGACATTGAACAAGTTGGCATTATCAACCATTTTGGTATGAGTCAAGCTTAGACATTCTGCCAGTGGCTTCCA
>VDFB02049327.1:0-15695 GCA_007258455.2 Sequoia sempervirens | reverse complement strand
TGTGAGTTAATCATCATTGTGTTTTTCCCTTATTATTGGGTTTTCCACGTAAATCTAGTGTTATTGTGTTTATGTGACTGTTTCCAGTTTTTGCACTAGTCTTCATTGTTTAATCTATTAAGCAGTGTTAAGGATTAGTTTTGGTGAAAAAATTAAAGTTTAAATTTGTGAAAACTGGTTCACCCCCTCTCAGTTGTCTTGTTCAAAAATTGGTATTAGAGCTTGGTTCCTTGGTGAAGAGCTTAACCATCTGAGGAAGGTCCATAATGGATGAAAAGATGACTTATGATTACCGAGGGTCGATGGAACTAACTATGCTATCTGGAAAATATTGATGGAAGAATATCTAGAGTATTGTAGATATGATGAGGAGAAAGCTTACAAGAATCCCTACACTCCTCTTGCTAATGGTTTGAATACAAATGATGAGATCAAAGCACATGAAGTGAACAATAAGGCAAAGTACATTTTGAAGAATAGTCTAGTACATTCCAAGTTGATTAAGGTTCAAAATCTAAAGACTGCTAAGGAAGTTTGGGATGCTTTGGAAAGGGCACATGAAGGTGATGAGAGTTAAAGAATAAAAATTATTGAATTTGGAGACACAATTTGAGTTTCTGTATATGTTTGAAGATGAGAATGTTAAAGCTTATGTACAGAGATTGGATGAGATAGTGGCTACCAACTGGAATGTGTGGACTCAGTGCTACTATAGATGAAACCAGTATTGTAAAGAAGATTCTTAGAACTCTCCTTGATGCTTACAATTAGAAGGTGTGTGCTATTGAACATAGTAGATTATAAGACCTACACTAAAGATTTGTTGTTGGGATTTTTGAAATCTTATAAGATGAGGAATCCAAGTTTGAGGAATGGATGCAAATCATAAATTGTTTTTAATGAAACAAGAGTTGAAGATCCAAATGAAGAAAATTTTGATGAAATAGAAGCTAACTTTATGAGAAGGATGAGGAAAGGCTCAGGTAATTATGAAGGTAAGTTACCCTTTAAATATTTTAGTTGTGGAGAAATAGGTCATTATGCTGCAAAGTGTTCAGAAAGAGCGAAGAGGAATAAACAAAGATATGAGAAAGAAAAGAAAGGAAAGAAGGTCAATAGAGCATATTATGTGAATGAGAATGCTAGTATATCTGATGAAGATTTTGAGTATGAATATCTTGATGGAAATTAATGCTTGTTCTTGGTTATAGAGGATGAACCTACTTCTACTGATTCTAAAAAATAGGTGAAGGAAAGCCCTTCAGAGAAGAAGAAAAATGAAGGTATTGTTATCTCTGCCCTACATGCTAAACAAGAAAAGAACTATTAGGTTTTTGATAGTGGTTGTTCACATCACATGAATGGTGATAAAGTTAAGTTTTTTAAACTTGAAAAATATGATGGAGGCTTGGTTATGTTTGGAGATGATACTGGTGCTAAAATTTGTGGGATAAGTTCAGTAAGTTTTGATGGCAAGTATAATACTGATGATGTCTACTATGTTAGGGGATTAAGGCATAATATTTTGAGTGTTGGTCAGATGTGTAGTAAAGGATATGATCTTGTGTTTAAGGATGAAAGGTGTGAGATACGGAAAGGATTTGGAACATTGATTGTTGTAGGAAAGAAATATGAAGGAAATATCTATCAACTTAAGGGTGTTGATTGATAATGCTTTATGATTCAAATTAATGATAGTTGGTTATGGAATAGAAGAATGTGTCACATGAATTTTGATAACCTGACAAGGATTAGTACAATTTAGGCTGTGATAGATTTACCAAGAATTACAAAGTATGTTAATTTTATCTATAGGAATTGTCAGTTTGGAAAGAAAGCAAGAAGTCACTACAGATTAAAGGAACAATCTACTATTGGTCTACTAGATTTAGTTCATACAGGTATTTGTGGTCCTACAAGAGTGATAAGTCTACAAGGTGAAAGGTACTTTATTCTTTTGATTTATGATTATTCTAGATATACATGGGTTACATTTCTTAGAGAGAAATAAGATGCATTAGTAGATTCAAGACATTCAAAGCTATGGTTGAAAATGAAGTAAACTTGAAGATAAAATGCTTAAGGTCTAGCAGAGGTAGAGAACTCACCTCCCATGAGTTTAATATGTTTTGTGAAGTGTATGGAATAAAGAGACAGTTATCTACTCCAAGAGCTCTTCAGCAGAATGGAGTTGTTAAAAGGAAAAACAAAATAGTTCAAGAGGCTACTAGATCAATGATTACTAAGGTTGGTTTACCGAAAGTTTACTGGAAAGAAGCTATTCATACTGTTGTTTATGTATTCAATCAAGAGAAAATAGTACAAAGACCCCCTATGAGCTATGGTTTGGAATAATTCCCACTATTAAGTATTTCAAGGTATTCAGAATCAAATGTTATATAAAAAGAGATGAAGAAACCTTAGGTAAGTTTGATGCAAGAAGTGATGAAGAAATTTTTCTTGGATATTATACTAAAAGCAAAGTATACAAATGTTTCCATAAAATGATGAGAAAGATTGTAGAAAGTGAAAATGTCAAGGTTGATGAGACAGTGAAGAATTCAATTGACATTGATGGATATGAATCTGATGAATCTGATCGCGTAAGAATTGAAGAGATTGTGGAAGAACAAGAAAATGATGAGAAAGAGAAACAAAATGAACAGAATGAAAGAGAAGAAGATGCTTCAGTGATGTCACCTAAGACACTTATATATGTATAGAAGAATCATTAAAAAAGTTAGATTATTGGAGATAAGACTAAAGGAGTATTAACTAGAAGCATAGCTATTGCTGAAGTTAATTTGTGTTTACTTTCTGAGATTAAACCGAAGACTGTAAGTGAAGCGTGTAAAGATGAACATTGTATGGAAGCTATGAAAGAACTTAAGTAGATTGAGAATAATCAAACTTGGGAATTGGTCCCAAGACTGACAGATAAAAACATTATTGGATCGAAGTGGATATTTAGAAATAAGTTGAATGAAAATGGAGAAGTGGTTAGAAACAAAGCAAGGCTTGTGTGTAGAGGTTACTCTCAAGTAGAAGGCATAGATTTTCAAGAAAAAATTTCTCTAGTAGCAAGAATGGAAGCTATCAGGTTCTTAGTATTTTTTTTGCTCATAAACATTTCAAAGTCTATTAGATGGATGTCAAGTTAGCATTTTTAAATGGTGAGCTAGATGAAGAGGTCAACATGGAACAACTAGAAGGATTTTAGTTAACAAATCAACTGGATATAGTGTGCAAATTGAAGAAAGCTTTATATGGATTGAAGCAAGCTCCTAGAGCCTGGTATGCAAGGATAGATAAGTATTTGATTTAGCAAAGAGTTTCAACAAAAGGACAGCAGGATAGTAATCTATATTTTAAGATTGAAATTGAAAAATCTTGATTGTAGTTGTATATGTTGATGACATTATCTTTGGAGGAAATGAAAATTTGTGCAAGATGTTTTGGAAAGAGATTAGAAATAATTTGAAATGTCTATGTTTGGAGATAAATTTATTTCTTGGAGCTCTGAGATCAATCAAGCGAGGAAAAATGAATTTTCATTTAATAGGCTAAGTATGTGAAAGAGATGTTGAAGAAGTTTGCAATGGATGGTTCCAAACCGGTAAGTACTCCTATGGTGACTAGTTGCAAATCAGGTAAAGATGATGATTCACCTAAGGCTGATCAGAGCAAGTATAGATCTATGGTTGGTGGACTATTGTATTTGACTTCTACTAGATCGGATATCATGCATGTTGTCTATCTTGTGGCTAGATTTCAAGAAGATCTAAGGAAACATGTTGTTAAAAGAATATTGAGATATTTGAATGGCACTCTAGGTTATGGATTATGGTATCCTAGAATCTTGACTTTACTCTAAGTGCTTATAAGATGAAAATTGGGATGGATGTGAATGTGAAGAGTACAAGTGGTGTTGCATTCTTTCTTGGTTTGCAAATTGGTGGCATGGTTGAGTAAAAGCAAGATTCAATCTCCTTGTCTATTGTTGAATATATTGTTGTTGTATCTTGATATACACAAGTTCTATGGATGAAATAGACATTGAAAGATATCTGATGGTGTATGATGATCCTATTTTTATCTTATGTGATAATACAAGTGTAATTAACATTTTCAAAAGAATCTGTGATGCTTTCGAGGGATGAAGCATATATCTATCAAGTATCATTTCTTGAGAGAGAAGGTCATGGAGAATGAAGTAAAGCTTGGTATGTTACGACAAGGATCGGTGGCTAATATGTATTTACAAGGTGCTTCCTAAAGATGCTTTTGAGGTATCTTTCAGGAGAAGTTAAGGGATCATTTCCCCTACTTTCTTGAACTAGATGCATGGGTATAGATGCAGTCGGATCTATGGATCTATCTCTTTTAGGATAGCTAATGTTTTGGTGGCTACCTCTAAGGGGAGATGGGTAGTGTCGAGTGTTGTGTCAATGTGAGTATTTTTTTTTTTTTTCTATGTCAAAGAGGGGAAATCAATGTAAAATATATATTTCCTTTGCCATTGATTTGAGGAAGGGAAATGAAGCATGTGAAAAGAAGAGGAAATATGATGGAAAAGAGGAATAATATGAAGACTATCTGGGGGAGGAAACAAAAGAAACAAAATAAAATCTTGAAGTGTATTCAAAGCTAGTATGGTATCTTTGATGGTTTTTCACATCATGTGTTGCCATCAATGACAAAGGGGGAGATTGTTGCAAGAATGAAAATATTGAAGTTGTTGTCATTGATCTATCAATTGGTCGATTGGTTATCAACTATTGCTATTGTCATTAGTGTCATGGATATAGGTTATTGGTTGTATATGTTGAGGGTATTGAGAAAAAAATTGTAATGAAGACATGTTGCAAGTGTTCATTGGGTGCTTCAGATTTGCTCCTATATTTGTGTTCATGATTTGTGAATTGTGGTTTTTTGGGTTTCTGGTTGAGGTCCAAGAGAAATATTGTCGATCTGGATTTCTCTTTGATGAAGTCTCATGACTTGTGGTTCTAGAGTTGAGTTGTTTTGATTGTATTGAAGATAATTTTGGTAACTGGAAAGTTTGTGCTTAATTTTTCTATGTGTTTTACATTGGTTTGGCCGACCTTGTGTGGAATACTACTTTCGTAGTTAGTGAAGCATGTTGGATCTATTTAGGTCTTGATGAAGCATGTGTTTGGGTCACCCTCATTCTAATTCCACCCTAGGATGTTTCTGCACTGACCTAATTTGAATTTGAATTTGGATGGCTGACTTTGGATATGTTTCAAAGTTGAAGATGGTATAAAATGAGTTAGGGAAGAATAATCAAAGAAGAGAATGAGGAAATAAATACAAGAGAACAAAGAGAAAAGAGATAATTGTGAATTGGTGTGTGTGTATGATGCGAGTATGGCAGCTCAATGTGAAACCTAAATGTTGAGTTTTTGAAAGTAGTAAATTGAAGGTGCACTCTATCATTCATGCATGTCTGCAAGTGGATTGAGAAAGTTGTGGTGGAATCATTTGTTGCATTGAGATTGTCTTCTCTCTATAAGAATTATTCTTTATCTTCCTTGTTTCTTTGTGGCGGTGAGCCCTCCAATTTGTTATCCCTATTGGACGGTGAATCCCTGTTCCAAATAATGAGTCCTTGTTTTGGCAATGAGCCTTGTTTCTCAGGTAGTGAGCATCTTGTAATCAGTTTGTTATTCTCTATAGTGTGAGTTAATCCTCATCGTGGTTTTCCCCTTATTGGGTTTTCCACATAAATCTAGTGTTATTGTGTTTATGTGATGGTTTTCAATTTCTGCACTAGTATTCATTATTTAATTTGTTAAGCAGTGTTAAGGATTAGTTTCGATGAAAGAATTAAAGTTTAAATTTGTGACAACTCATGCACCCCCCTCTCAATTGTCTTGTTCAACACTTTGTTCACTTGAGTTATTTCTAGGGGCATCCAGATTCAAAACATTATTTAGTTGTTAGGTATCTTTGGGAATCCACTGATTTGTAGACTTAGGTTTCCATTTGCATGAATCCTTATAGTGGTAATGAATTTTGCATAGATAGAAAAAATTATGTATTTCTTTCTCCACCTCTTGTATCCAAATTTTGTTGGTAGAGGTTATCTTGATTTGAGTTGGCACTTTCATTATTACAATTAATTTGATTTGTATGTATATTAGGGTTTCTCCTCCTTGCAAATCAATTTCTAGAATTTTCTCAAGTGTGTCTTCAATTGCAATTAAACATTCTAGAGACCAATACTCTAGTATAAGGTTGTGTATTCTAAACCATGTTGGTTTATCTAAGAGTGAAGTCTCCCTAGGGTTAAAATTTGATTTATATATGAATAAGAAAAACAAATCATCACCCATCTTCCATGGGCCATTATTTATCACCTTTTCTCTTTCTTCATTATGTTGGAAGATTGCAATGAAGAAACCTTTGGAGAGGAAGTTGATTAGTACATCTGAATACCAATTATACTTGATTTTGATTCTTTCCCTAAGGAACTTCTCAGTGATGAATTTCCCAATTAGGGAATTGGCCATGAGTAATTATTCTTGTTTATCAACCATGGATGATACATTTATCACTAATTCATTTTTTATTTCTAGTATGTTCGACCTACTTATGAATATGCTTTACTCTATTTGAAACTTCTCACCCACCATCTTTATTGTTATGCATTATTCATTGTTCATTGCTCTGCACTATTCATTGTTTATTGCTCAACACTATTCATTGTTCATTTCTTTGTGGTTCTCACTATTTTTTGCTCTTAGTTGTTTGTTTCTTACTACTCTATGTTTTTGTCATTTTTTGCTCTATACCATTCTATATGTTTATCTTCTTGACAATCATTATATATATATGTATGTTTATACACACACACATATATGTGTATATGTATGTATGCATTATATGTATACATACATATATGTACATGTATATATATACATATATACATATATGTATATATGTATACATATTGTATCACCGTAAATTGTCACCCTTGACAATTTCACTTTATGTTTTGCTCCCCCTTAAATTATTGGACCTAATTGAGAACATAATTCCCTAAATTATGTATTCTATGGCCCATTTTTAACAATTACCAATGAATTTCAAGTGGGAAACAAATGCATTTATCTAACACCTTGTCCACAACACTTAAATTCTTGGAAAATAGGGCCAAGACACTCACGCCCTGGGCATGAGTTTCCCCCTAGTTTGGATCCAAATTCAAATATATCAGTGTTGACGATTTATTATTTGCAATTTAATTTTCTATTAGCTATCAGGATTTAATTTGTGTGAAATTTAATAATTACATATAAATACCTACTTATTGCATCATTTCAAAACTAACAAGAGAAATCTAGCAACAAGTGAGCATTAAGAGCAAGTCAAGTGCAACAATTTCAGTGATTCATTGCAACAATTCAAGATCCAAGCATTCATTATGTTATTATGTAAGTTCATTTATGTTATGTTGTCATATTGTTTGTGAAGGCTAACCCTTTCCAGGTCTCCAAGTAATTCAAGCATTCAAGTATTCAAGAAATCAAGCAAGCAAGATTCAAGACCTCAAAGTAATGTGCACGACTTCAATCCTTCAAGGAATTCATTAAAGGATGGTTTTAGGTTTAAAGGAGATTGAAGGAATTTTGAAGACCTATTTTTTGTTGTTGCAATTGAAATCCTACATCTTGTCAACTCACAAAAACTCACCTACAATGTTATTGAACAATGAGCCAACAAATTTTTAGGTGGAAACAGAAGTCTTTGATCTAACATCAAAGGGATATGAAGGTACATTTGAAAAATCACTACAAGGAAAATCATGCCCTAGGTTCATGTGTCCTCCATTTTCAACCCCAAATTTGAACCACGGGTGCACAATGTTATGCTCTAATCATTTCTATTGTCTAAATTTTTTTGTGAACTTTTGTGTCTTCTATATTTGTATCAAAACAGTAAATTTCATCATTATCCTAGTTAGATCATTGCATTTAATTTTCAAATCCATCCTAGATTTGGTCAAAGGTTGGTTGACTCACCTTTTAGGTTGTAAGTCAATTACACACCTTATCAAATCCATCAAACACCCAACATCCTAAGACACACTCTTTCATTGAAACTGAGAAAAATAAGAAAAACTAAAGGGGAGTGCAAGCCTTATCATTTTGGGATTCCTCCCCTCATCACCCAAATTTTCTTCATTTCATTTTGGTGAACTTGATATGTTAAAATTATATACATTCTAAAATTTTCCATAATTCACCCTAGATCTAAGCTTTGCATTGCATTGTTTTGCATTTCTCATTTAGGGTTTCATTTTTGTATCATAAAAAGACATAAAAATTCAAAAAAATTGCATTCATATTGCATTATAGGTTGCAATAGGGTTTGTTTCATTCATCTTAGTTTAGATCTACATTCAAATTGTATTCATTAGGTCATTAAAATCTGAAATTGTGCATTGCATTCATTTAGTCATCTTTCATTCAAGTTAAAAAGTGAAAATTGCATTGTTTTGTTTCAAAATTGCATCAAATCATCATTCTCAAAATTTTGCATCTTCAAATCAGTCAATTATTGTAGCTTAGATCTAAAAATTGCATTCAAAATTGTCATATACTGTTCACACATTTTTAACATTATTTCACACTTGCATTTTTCAATTTCATAGTCATAAAATTAGCAAAATCTAGAAAAATATTCACTATCAAACCTATTTGCATATAGATCTAGGAACCTTAAATAATGCACTAAATAGTCAAACTTTTAATTTTCGTGAAACCCTTTCTAGGACATAGGTGCCCTGGGCGCTTCTGTTCTACCTTTTGCGTTGAAATTTGGCTCAAATATCTGTTTATATGTTCTCTATAGGATTCTACTATTTAAATTTTATTTTTACATTTCTAAATTTTCATTTGCTTCCAACATTCTTGCATATTCATATTCTTAAGGTCACAATCATAAAAAAAATAAAATGGAAATATATTCACTATCAGACTTGTTTGCACATAGATATGGGAATTCTAAACAGCACCCTAAACAATCAAGCTTTGAATTTCTTTCAACCTAGTCCAAGACACAAATACCCTAGGTGCCTCTATCTTTCTTTTTTTAGCCCAAATTTCTATTACATAACCTTCTCATGAGCCTCTATTAGGATAATTTGTTTATTTTCCAGTTGCATAGCAGTCTGGACCTCATTGCAAAGTTTCATATAATTATGGCTAGGTGTATTGATAAAGTTTGGATGTCCTTGAAATCCTTGGTTGATGTTTCATGTTGTTTAATTGTAAATGGCCCTAATTTTGATAATGAAAATCATGCTACTTCATCTTCTAATGCATGTCTTCTTGATAAATATATCTTGGGTCAAGACAAAGAAATCATGCATGAATTCATACACAATTCCTTGCATAATCTCAATAACAATGTAACATTTTATCCCTCAATGCAATGGCCTAATCACCTATATCAACAATCAACACCCCAACAATACCATCACTTTAAAGGTTCACTTTATTACATCTAGAAAGTGACTCACAAGGCATACCTCAACTAATGCACATGAAAGCACCTCTTGATAACAATCACAAGGACTACATATTACCTATTACTCCATCTTATGAGAATAAATTTACCAACACACCCATCAACTTGGAAAAATGCTATGGTCAAGGCTTTAGTATCTTAAAAAAACAAGGATGTGACATAAAGAATGACCATGAAATCCATCCCCTCTTGGAACAAATTGTTGAACAATATGGATAACTGAGAGGGGGAGTGAATTAATTACTGTAAAATAATTTTCCCGACTTTAATTAATTTGGATCAAAAATTAAATCAATTATATATTAATGGACATGTAAGCACAAGACAACACCATACACAATGAACACTAGAATTTATGTGGAAACCCAAGAAGGGAAAAACCACAGAGAATAGAAATTCTCAATTATAAAGCATCAGTTAAGGTGACATTGGTTAAGGTGATTTTTACAAAGGCTCACTACCAAATTGGTCATTGCAAGGTGGCTCACTACGCAGCTATTATAGCCAAAGATACAAAAGGGATCACTGTCAAAAGAGAGAGGCTCACTACCAAATGAGAAAGGCTCATTGTCTATAGAAAATGACTCACTACCAACAGAAGAATGATGAAAGGAAACCCACCACTAAAAGAACTATCACCAACAACACTAGATAGAATCTCATTATTTGTTGCCTCTGGTCATACACTTTCACACACTTCGCAATGTCTAGATATTTATATTTGCATTCATCACACTTTCTTTCCTCGAACAAAATCAACTCTTACTTATACCATTCCATGCTTCCATAATCTCTTGAGTTGGCCAATCATAATCTTCATAGTCTTCCTTGTTGGCCAAATACAATTTGAAATAGGTCACCACAAAAACATTCCCACGGTGGAGAGGAATGAAATGTGGACCAAACATAGCTTCTTCACTCAAATCAACATGCTACATGATATCTGGAACCAAATAATAAGATATACATGTTACAATGCAAATCATGTGTTGGAGCACGTTAACCAACTGCCAGGTCGGTCTGGACCCAAAAGAATGTATCTTATTCTGTTACAAGAGGAATGGGACCAAGAAAAATACCACCCAAAATAGATCTTTACAACATGACATATGGAACTAGGCCAATTTGGATCACCAAGGCACCAAAACAGAACTTCGGTCAAACAACCAAGATATGTTGACCTCAATGACAACTATTAATGGCAACAAGCAATCAACATCATCTCAACACATTCCAACACAAACACCATTAGAAGATACTAAATGAATACGTTACCAAAGTCCTCCACATTTTACATCAAATATTTGTTCCACCAACCAAGAAATACAAAGTTCATGGTCCTATTAAGAAAAGTGTGTTACCCTTTGCACATCATTTATCAAAGGTAGAGAGTAGTCTAACTACAATTTTAAAACTAGATTTGATTACACTACCTCCCATGCGTGAACAAAAAGACAATAAAAAGAAGAGTACAAATACATCTTGATGTACATACCATAGAGTATTTGGACATACTATTGACAAATTTCATGATTTAAAGAGGAAATTCAAAAAATTGGATCCTTATGGGGATCAAATTAAACATGTAATAGATTAAGATTCATTTGTTGTGCTCCTTTCCATGTGATAGTTGTAGTTGTGTGATAGGGCGAATTTAAGTGTTAGAATATGGAGAAACAAAAAAGAGCAAATAACACTAAAAACACTCTACACCTCAAGATTAGCCTAGTTGGATTCAATACAAAATAAAGACAACAAAATGAAACACTTTACTTATGGAATTGGTCACTTTGGTGGTCTTTGATCTTTGGTGTTGTATGCTCCTTGGATGGAAAAAAGATGCAAATGTATGAGATGGTATGAGGATGTAGAGATGAGTGGAAGTGGATGCAAGTGTGAAAAATGGCTAAGTATGGCTCAAGGAAAAAAATTGCAAGAGTTTGGCTAGCATGAATGATCTCTCCTAAAAATGAGAGAAAAGAGGGGGTATTTATAAAAAATTTAGAATTCTCTAGGGAAATGGATGGTCAAGATTGAGACACCAAGATCAAGATGTAGGGCTAAGGTGAGTTGAGAACTCACAAGCCCTCACATCTTGACATGTAGCATGCGAAGTGGTTTAAAAGAGGTGATGTGTACATGAGGTGGAAGGATAATACATGACATAGAGGTGGTACATATTACCTTGGGATTGGGACAAGATCTTCTCATAAAGGAGGTACTTGTCCCCATGCCGGTGAAAGGACATGTGGAGAATTAAAAATTCCTCAAATATCTACATGGGGATGAGAAGGAATTTTAAATTCAAGAGGAATGCATTAAGGGGATTAAATGAATTAAAATTCACATGGGGAATGGAGGTGCCTTTTTCAAAAATAAAAATCATTTAGTAGGGTTGACTTAGGACACATGACATGGAGATTAGGTTGACCTAATTAAGTGATTAAAGTTGTGCAAGTACTTGATTAGACAAATTAATTATGATTAGAAGAGGGTTAGATTCCACATGTGACTTGATATGACAAGTCAAAGATCACATAGGGAAGAGAAACAAATTAATATTCCTTGAGAAGGATAAAATTAAAATTCCTTGAGGGTTTATTAGGCTAGTTAATGAAAAGGGTCTTGAGGAGGGTTATGTGGCTAAAAAGTTAGAGGCCAACTTGCAAAGATTTGGAGATGTGACACATCCTAATCAAGGATTAGGCATGTGCACATCCTAATGATGAGATTAGGAGTAATTAGGGTTAGAAAGGGATGTGACATGTTAGGAATTAAATAAATTTTATATTTATTTTAATTTGTTGATGAAAAGGATTAAAGAGATAAGGTATTTGGCTTATTACTTCAATACCTTAAGAGTTTGAGTAAATTAGGATATTAATTAAATAATAGCAATATTAGCAATTAGTAAAATAAGGAATTAAGTGTCCAAATTGAGTGTCTCTGAGTAGTATCATAACATACTCTCAAACATACATGGATATAAACTTATCCTTATGTAATCATCTTTTATCTTCTAAGGAGCACCATATCATAGTTTATTTTGGCTCACCTTTGTCCCTACACATGGGTGGCAAGGGGTTAGATAGCCTTGTGCTAGGCGTGTTCCTTCTAGCAAGGGATCCCTTTATATATATCTTTAAAATGTTAGTGTAGAAAGTCCACTGAAATTTTAATGGGGGCATATAGTCCCCTACTCATCATTTGCATGTGAAATGGTCCCTTCTTAGTGATGATATCATACATCTCCAAGGAATTGTGACCTTTTCAATCATAGTGTGGCCTTATTAATCCATGTGAGTGTCTCTTTTGTGGTGATATTGGGCTTGATTTCACCTAAGCATGTGACCTTTCTTGGCATATGATGTTTGTAATGCTAAAATCGTGCAAACCCCAAAGGACAACAACTATACACATTTTTTTTTTAATAACACAAAGTAAACATATAAAGAACCATTAAACATTATTACATTACACGATAACATCATAAACATCTAAGTCCTTTGGGGCACGCGAGGTCACATCGCATAAAACCAACCCATAACAAAAGATACATATAAAGCTAAATAACTTAACTAACTTTACATCCATCATAAACATTAAATAACCATTTGCAAGAGATAACATTCATACATTCCTAAGCATAAGTATAAATACATCACACGATATTGAACCATCATAAATCTCATAAATCATGAATAATTACAAGGGTGCATTTACATTACATCATCATTTAATACATTACATGATCATATACATGAGTTACATCAAAATCTCCCATACATGTGGGATAGATACATCATATAAAGAATATCAGAAATACATTATGAACATCAGGTACAACTCCATCTGGAAGATACTGTGTAGAACGAACGTTGATGGGGAACCCAACGGGTGCAGAGCACGTTCCACCCGACCACGTGGGTTTTAGAAAAAACCACCCCCCATGCTCAGAGGTGACAAGGAAGTGACCGTGACCAAGTATGCAAACAAGACTAACTCCAATAAAAATAACATAGCAACAATAACTCTAATATCAACAACAAGAGATTACATAGATCATAAACGACAACAACCAAGATCCAATCATAATAAACACCAGACCATAAAACACATCATAAATAAATCAAGGGCAACAACCATTAACCACTTCCATAGGCAAGTAAGAAAACAAGCATAAGGGCAACTAGTGGAGGGTGTCATCACATAGTCCTACATGGGTTATCCTGGCCCTTCCTCCTACATGAGGCATCGACCCCCATCTATGGTTATCCTGGCCCTTCCTCCTACTTGAGGCATCGGCCCCATAGGGTGACTCATGCGGACCTGTTAACCTCTCATGAGGACGAGATAATGACCTTTCCAACCACGACCTTCTCAGTCTACCATTAGTCTGCGAAAGCCCTAATGGATAGACGAGGAATCCAAGATTATCTTATTATGTTATTACTACCCATCCCCCCTAAATTATTTTATTAGGTTTTCACTTTTTAATCTAACTCTTACGTGGGCTATCTTGGCCCTTCCTCCTTTTGAGGCGTCGGCCCCCATGAAGAGCCACTCTCCTGGAGACCCCAAAACATATACAAAACCAAGGGTTGTACCACATAAAATGAACATTAAATCTCAACAGAAAAACATGCGAGGCATGACCCATCTCGCTAAAAGCACATAATCAAAGTCTCAACAATCCCCGTACAACCCTTCCAAAATAATGATACTCAATAACTTGCCACATCAAAAGTACATAAAGAGAGATACATCGATTTAATACCAGTAAACAAAACTCAGAAATTATAGGGTTTCACAATATTCCTAAGTGGGTTCCTAAAGCAAACTGGGTTCCCACATCGAGAAAGCCAAAGCTGAATTACAAGATAAAAATACATAGTAATTTAACCCATAGCTATAACGAAAACAGACTCCTAGAATCAACAATTCATTCTATTATAGTCACAATTAATTAAATAGATTAAATTCTCACTTCCAATAAAATAGTTTTGAAATAAAACAAAATAATAATTCTGGTATATGTGATTTTTCCAATTTTCAAGAATAAATTCCACTCATAATAATAAATACATAACCACAAAGGAAACTATACATCTATATATATATTTATTTTATTAAACAAAACATCCCTATATACAAATTTTGATAAATTTGTTTTATTCTGTTATCAAATCTAGGTGAGAAAACTTTAATTATAGACATGATATATATATATATAAATTGAATTAAAAAAAAAATCATTTAAAAAAAAGAACCATTGAATGGCCGCGACCGCGCGTAATCCAAGGGACTGCTCATAGTAGTCCGATGGACTGCTGTGGCAGTCTCTTTGACTATGAGCGCAACCCATCACTATACGGTTGGGCAGGGGTACGACCAAGGCTGGGCCCCACCTAGCAAGCAAGATGCATTAACCACCGACAGTGTACTTCAGCCATAGACAAAATTAAATTCACAAATAAATTTAATATATATGTGTGTGTGTGTGTGTGTGTGTGTGTATCACCAGGAACATAGTACTGTAGAAATTGGAAATCGTATTTGTTTATATATATATATAGATATATAATATATATATGCATATATGTATATCCACAAATCTGTGTATATATATATATATGTGTATATATTATATATATATATATAAACACATAAATCCATTCATTTTAGAGAGACAATAATTTTCCCATAATAGAATTATAAAAAAAATCCAGAACATTTTCAGAGATTCAACGATAAATTTCTCTCAATTATTTATTACCCAAAAGATTTCTAAATCCCATAAGATTTTTCTTTTACAGAACAACATATTTGCTATTTCAAATTTAACAAACAATAAAAGATCAATAAAGGAACCTAGAGTCTTGTGCTTGCTAAGGAGTTGATGAAGCTTTCCTTTGATTCCAACCAGCCTTTCTGATGAGCTCCCCTTTCCGCCTTCAAAACTTCTCCACTAGTTTCCCTTGATCAACTTTTTTTTTAATCTATATCTTTTATTCAGAAGAGCCTCTTTCCTAGAACAATGAATGGGAAACAATTTTTAAAGAGAAACCAAGAAAGAATGCAAATTATTACAGAACTCCATATTTTTCTTTGAACCTTCTGTTAATTTTCCTGTGAAT
>VDFB02049326.1:0-25895 GCA_007258455.2 Sequoia sempervirens | reverse complement strand
GCTAAAGCTTTAGTTGGCTCCCTCTGAATCTTTGACCTTGCGATGCTGTGACCTTTACTTCTTCTCAGCAAGGTACATAACTCCCTCTTGATTTCTGCTTTAGAACTCCCCAAGAAGTCTCTCATAACTTTTCGGCTTCTAGCTGTTCACAAAGCATTTAGAGAGAGGTTACCAATTGTTTTTGATTTTCAAGACTAGAATCATACAGTTTTGCTATCTCAATTTAGTATGAACACATGGGAATTTATGGCTAATGTTAGAACATGAATAATCAAATCATTCTAAGAGAAATCAAGCTAAAGGGATAAAGGAACTTATCTCTATCATATTTGATATAGCTTCTTCGTTCATCCATTTGTTTGCTCCTCTTGAGAGTGCCTAACTCTGCACAATAAAAGAATAATCTGCACAGCTGCAGACTTCTTGAATGCATAAATGGTTAGCATGTAGAATCAACTCTCCCAAGAGTTCAAGATTCTATCACAACACATGCATAGGAGAAGGGTATCGATGTGATCAACCTATCACAACGAAAGGATACCAATCTCTTATCTTTTGCTGATTTTATCTCAAGGACATACCTCAAAGGATTTACATGAAGTCTAGATCAACTCACAATAGAAATATTCAAAGAATCACAAGTTAAGGGAAGTAACACACTCCTTAAGTATGCAATGTCCAAGATACAACAAATAAAGAATACTGTAAGATACTATGGCTTTAAGCACAGATCAACATGTAACTTTTACGATTTGAACACAGGCCCATAATTCAAAGTAGAAATTTTCTGGAGTCCTTCTGAGGAGAGGACTTATTTGCATCTGCAAATGAAGCATGCTGATTTGTCCTAGTTGGACAATCCTTGGCGAAGTGTCCAAACTCATCACACCTAAAGCATTGAATCTTGGACATATCCCTCTTCTTCTTGGATGGAGGTGCATTGTCATTTCCCTTGTCCCAATTTCTCTTGAAGAAGGTTTTCTTTCCATCTTTTTCCTTCTTCTTTGAGACATGCGAAGCAAGGACATGAATGTCTTCATTCTTTGAACTTTGACCGACTCCTCTTGCCACTAACCTTGATTCTTCTTGAATGCAATCAGATCTTAGGCGATCAAACTTAGGCAGTTTCGATCTTGCACTGATTCCTTGAATGAAGGATTCCCAAGACAAAGGCAGCCCATTGAGGGCGAGCATGGTTAAGTCCTTATCATCAACTATATACCCAATTGTAGAGAGCTGGTCTCTCAAGTTTGAGATCCTCATAAAGTATGCAGTAACTGACTCTCCCTTTGCCATCTTTACATGATGCAATTGATGCTTCAGTGCAAGGGCACGGCTGGTGTTGTTGACTTCATACATTTCTTCCAAGGTCTTGAGCATATCTCTTGCTGTCTTCAACTTAGAAATGATAGGAACAATATGATCCTTGACTGAGTCAACCAGAATCTTCATTGCCTTGATGTCTTTCTTCAGCCACTCCTTCTTTTCTTCTGCCTCCTCAGGTTCAGAAATACTAGGCTCCAAGAGGTTGCCCAAATCATTTTCACGCAAGGCGAGCATGATCCTGAATCTCCATGAAGTGAAATTAATTGCACCTTCAAGTCTGTCTTCAACCTTCAAACCATTTACCATCTTGGCTGAGTAGGATGAGTGAACAACAAAAAGATGCTGATTTGTAATAATCCGTTCACGATCCTCAAACCTGCTCTGATACCATGTTAATTTTTGTGAACAGATTAAATACGGAGAGAATTAAAACATAAATCAGACAAGATAACACAGCATATACCCTGGGAAAACCCTCCTCTTGAGGGAGAAAAACCCAGCAACAAAGATCTCTCTTACTTATAATGCAACAGTGGCAGTCTTTACAAGATACAATGAGGTCTTAACACCAGACCAATATACAGTATCAAAGAAAATTTAACAAAGACAAATAGAAGCCTTCAGATCACACCTGGTAAAGGCAGCAAACAGAGATGACAAAGTTCGCTTATCTCTCTAACAGTCTAGCACTTGACGATGTCACTGATTAGATGAGTTCAATGATAAATTTTTGAGTAAATACTCACTTAACAGCTTTGCCAACCTGATGAACCTCAATTTCAGCTCGCAGTGGAAGACAGCCAGAGATTTGACTTAAGCTTCAGTATGACTCAAATCAGTAAGTTCGCTGATCACCCTTGAATGGATTCGCCTTGGACTCAGCAGTGTACGCACTCAGAAATATATATGATCTGTGTCTTTAATGATTTCCACAAAGGTCAGACCACTGGATTCGTTCTGAAGTGATGGTAATATTCGCTTTGATGAATTTACTGGATTCGCACTTTAGATCAACAGTTGAATTCGGCTTTAGAACAACTTGTGTGAATGATCAGACTGCCCTTCGATGCTTAGCATGAATGAATTATGTTGAATATATATGCCAGTGAAAGAGACGCATCCCATCATGTATGTCGGCCTTCATAAAGATTTCACTCCTCTTCACAAGAGGTCGGCCATCTTGAGATAAACATTAATGTTCTTAATGATAGACGGCTTTGATTTAAATGTATTCTAATTAACTTTTATGTCGGCCATGAGCATAATGATAATGAGCATAAATTAAATAGCCTACGGCTATCTTTAATTTATGTCTTCAATAAAATACTAAGCTAGAAGGAGCTACCGACGCTGCTAATGCATCAACACTCCCTCTCAGCTAGGGAGAGAACTTCTAGCTGCACAAACATCTCAATATGACATCCATTACCCATCATTCCTTGCAATCAGATGTAAGGAGAGAAGTATCACCTCAATGTGATAACGAACATTATGGCTACATCCATGTGTGAAATGGCATATCACCTCATTGTGGTATTTGATCATCATGGCTATACCCATGTATAGAGATGAGCTTATCACCTCATCGTGAAAGCATATCACCTTAATGTGATATAATGGATACACCTCATGTGTGGTATGCACAAGTGTTCATCACTTGCGTGATGTTGTCATGGAGTCACACACATGACATCCACCATGACTCAGCTCAGCGGGTGGAAACGAGGGCTTTCACCTCAAATTCTTCCGTCGCAGAAGAAGATGCAATAGTAAGTACGAGTGTTCATCACTTGCGTGTCACCTCATTGTGACTTTCACCATGGCTCTCCCAGAGGGTGAAACACAAGTACATCATATGTCATGGAGTCGCACACATGACATCCACCATGACTCTCTCAGAGGGTGGAAACAAGGGCTTTCACCTCAAATTCTTCCGTCACAGAAGAAAATGCATTAACAAGGGATTTCACCTTGAACTTCTCTCACAGAGAAGAACTCATTAAGCAAGGCTCACTGATACTGAGACTCATACTCAGTCAAGGCTGGATTCTCCACCATACCAAGCTTGTCTCAAGAGTGTACAAGCTTTTATCCTGGTGAGAAATTGGGTGAGAATATCTACCATCTGCTCATCAGTGATGATGTATCTCAACTGTACAGCCTTCAGTAGTACTGCTTCTTGAGCTAACTCACAGGCTGTAGTGTACTTGGCCTTCTCTGTATGCAGTGTTACAAAAGACTGCTTTCTTCTTCATAGCGGAACTCAGCTGAAGCAATCACTAGAGGTTCCCTTCTGGTCTGTAGCACAATCTTCTGCTAAAGCTTTAGTTGGCTCCCTCTGAATCTTTGACCTTGCGATGTTGTGACCTTTACTTCTTCTCAGCAAGGTACATAACTCCCTCTTGATTTCTGCTTTAGAACTCCCCAAGAAGTCTCTCATCACTTTTCGGCTTCTAGCTGTTCACAAAGCATTTAGAGAGAGGTTACCAATTGTTTTTGATTTTCAAGACTAGAATAATACAGTTTTTCTATCTCAATTTAGTATGAACACATGGGAATTTATGGCTAATGTTAGAACATGAATAATCAAATCATTCTCAGAGAAATCAAGCTAAAGGGATAAAGGAACTTATCTCTATCATATTTGATATAGCTTCTTCGTTCATCCATTTGTTTGCTCCTCTTGAGAGTGCCTAACTCTGCACAATAAAAGAATAATCTGCACAGCTGCAGACTTCTTGAATGCATAAATGGTTAGCATGTAGAATCAACTCTCCCAAGAGTTCAAGATTCTATCACAACACATGCATAGGAGAAGGGTATCGATGTGATCAACCTATCACAACGAAAGGATACCAATCTCTTATCTTTTGCTGATTTTATCTCAAGGACATACCTCAAAGGATTTACATGAAGTCTAGATCAACTCACAATAGAATATTCAAAGAATCACAAGTTAAGGGAAGTAACACACTCCTTAAGTATGCAATGTCCAAGATACAACAAATAAAGAATACTGTAAGATACTATGGTTTTAAGCACAGATCAACATGCAACTTTTACGATTTGAACACAGGCCCATAATTCAAAGTAGAAATTCTCTGGAGTCCTTCTGAGGAGAGGACTTATTTGCATCTGCAAATGAAGCATGCTGATTTGTCCTAGTTGGACAATCCTTGGCGAAGTGTCCAAACTCATCACACCTAAAGCATTGAATCTTGGACATATCCCTCTTCTTCTTGGATGGAGGTGCATTGTCATTTCCCTTGTCCCGATTTCTCTTGAAGAAGGTTTTCTTTCCATCTTTTTCCTTCTTCTTTGAGACATGCGAAGCAAGGACATGAATGTCTTCATTCTTTGAACTTTGACCGACTCCTCTTGCCACTAACCTTGATTCTTCTTGAATGCAATCAGATCTTAGGCGATCAAACTTAGGCAGTTTCGATCTTGCACTGATTCCTTGAATGAAGGATTCCCAAGACAAAGGCAGCCCATTGAGGGCGAGCATGGTTAAGTCCTTATCATCAACTATATACCCAATTGTAGAGAGCTGGTCTCTCAAGTTTGAGATCCTCATAAAGTATGCAGTAACTGACTCTCCCTTTGCCATCTTTACATGATGCAATTGATGCTTCAGTGCAAGGGCACGGCTGGTGTTGTTGACTTCATACATTTCTTCCAAGGTCTTGAGCATATCTCTTGCTGTCTTCAACTTAGAAATGATAGGAACAATATGATCCTTGACTGAGTCAACCAGAATCTTCATTGCCTTGATGTCTTTCTTCAGCCACTCCTTTTCTTCTGCCTCCTCAGGTTCAGAAATACTAGGCTCCAAGAGGTTGCCCAAATCATTTTCACGCAAGGCGAGCATGATCCTGAATCTCCATGAAGTGAAATTAATTGCACCTTCAAGTCTGTCTTCAACCTTCAAACCATTTACCATCTTGGCTGAGTAGGATGAGTGAACAACAGAAAGATGCTGATTTGTAATAATCTGTTCACGATCCTCAAACCTGCTCTGATACCATGTTAATTTGTGTGAACAGATTAAATACGGAGAGAATTAAAACATAAATCAGACAAGATAACACAACATATACCCTGGGAAAACCCTCCTCTTGAGGGAGAAAAAACCCAGCAACAAAGATCTCTCTTACTTATAATGCAACAGTGGCAGTCTTTACAAGATACAATGAGGTCTTAACACCAGACCAATATACAGTATCAAAGAAAATTTAACAAAGACAAATAGAAGCCTTCAGATCACACCTGGTAAAGGCAGCAAACAGAGATGACAAAGTTCGCTTATCTCTCTAACAGTCTAGCACTTGACGATGTCACTGATTAGATGAGTTCAATGATAAATTTTTGAGTAAATACTCACTTAACAGCTTTGCCAACCTGATGAACCTCAATTTCAGCTCGCAGTGGAAGACAGCCAGAGATTTGACTTAAGCTTCAGTACGACTCAAATCAGTAAGTTCGCTGATCACCCTTGAATGGATTCGCCCTGGACTCAGCAGTGTACGCACTCAGAAATATATATGATCTGTGTCTTTAATGATTTCCACAAAGGTCAGACCACTGGATTCGTTCTGAAGTGATGGTAATATTCGCTTTGATGAATTTACTGGATTCACACTTTAGATCAACAGTTGAATTCGGCTTTAGAACAACTTGTGTGAATGATCAGACTGCCCTTCGATGCTTAGCATGAATGAATTATGTTGAATATATATGCCAGTGAAAGAGACGCATCCCATCATGTATGTCGGCCTTCATAAAGATTTCACTCCTCTTCACAAGAGGTCGGCCATCTTGAGATAAACATTAATGTTCTTAATGATAGACGGCTTTGATTTAAATGTATTCTAATTAACTTTTATGTCGGCCATGAGCATAATGATAATGAGCATAAATTAAATAGCCTACGGCTATCTTTAATTTATGTCTTCAATAAAAATACTAAGCTAGAAGGAGCTACCGACGCTGCTAATGCATCAATAATATCTACATCAGATGAACCTAATATCTATGTTCTATAATATAATGACATATATAATTATACCTTATATACTCAAACATCCCTAGCCCAAACATTGATCTTTTTGTTTCAACGGTAATCACAATTACCTATAATTTTAGATAAATAATTTATCCATTTTTACATGAAGATAATAATTGTGTGTGTGTGTATTTACATCACCATACAACATAAATAACATCCATATACATATTTAATGTATATGTACATATGTATAAACTCTATAGACATATGTACCCATATAAGTGCATATATCATTTTAAAACTTTACAATAGATAATTACATTACAAAAGATAAGGCATAATATAGAAAAAAAATCCTTCCCATAACTAGATAATAAGTTGTAAAATACCTTAGACTTTTGGTATGTTTTATGGTCAACTATTTATAATAATTGCATAGAGCATATAGACTTGTTGATGGTCCATTTTCCATCAAATACTCATTATAACTACATACCTATCAAAGATAACAATATTCCCAATTAATTATAGTCTTGGTAAGGTTGATACATTATACACAATATTCACCTTATTCTTTCTAAAGATAAGATCCTATTAACATCATTTATAAAAGGCCCAACCTAATAAGGCTTAGTTTTATTGACAACATAAAATAGTACTGTTTATAGCAATCATTCCTAATTTTGGATTAACATAATCTTAGCCAAACACAATTCTCATGAAGCTCCTATAACACATGCCTATATGGCCAAACACATCAATAGCAATGTTTGGATAAGCATTGGCCTATATAGTTGAACACATCATTTTAAAATCCTTGGATAAACATTGTATAAGGCCAAACACATCATTAATAATTCTTGGATACAAGAACATACATTATATGGTCAAAATTAACCCTTACAATGATTTTGAAAAACACTTGTGATATATGATTATATAAAGAAATTATAGTTCTCTTTTAAATTCGGATCTTTAAGGTCCTACATAATAATTACAATGCTCAAATAAACATAGAACTATGTAGTCTTACAAAATAATTACTAATCTCAATTAAGCACAAACCAATACAATCTTGAAAAAAGTTACTAATCTCAACTAAATATAGAACTAAATAGTATTTCCAAATGATTATAGTGCTAAAACATTAAACACATACATGAATAGGTAAAATACACTTTCAATTCATAGGAATCTTAGACCAATATAATAATCAAAAGGTTTAACAATAAAAACTCTTATATTGAAAACCTATTCATAGACAAGGTATCAACAAAGCTCTCAAAATTCATAGACATATTTAAAGGTCAATAAAAAATTAACAAAAATTTACATTTCCCATGCCCTATATTCTTATTATGTTTAATATTACCAATGAATGATAATGGTAGACCCTATCCAGTCGAATAAAATATATTTTAGGTCATGTTTAATTTATTTAAACATGTAATTGATGGCTAGATAATTTTCAATATCCTTATATGTGAATAAACACACAATCAATGTACAACCACTATAAAGGTCATAGTTTTTCATGGAAGAGTGAAAAAACTCCTTAGAAATCATATGATCTTCGACATATTCAAATATTAGGCCTTTCACTATTTCAAAATCTTGGGTGAGGTCTATAGCATTGGAAATAAAATTAGTGATTACTTTAGAAGGATATAAAATGTGAGAGAAGTCTATGAGCAGGTTCCTCCCAATTACTTTGCATAGAGCATCCTCAATAATTTCAATATCAATGTAGAATATTTTAACCATTTCAGCTTTGTCAAAGCATTCATGCATAGGAGACTCTCATTTTTAAAGGGTAAAACATCCTCTTATTAATTTGGACATCCATCATTGCAATTGTGTGAGAGAAATGAGTAAATGCCCTATTTTAAAGGATTTTAGCACAAGTGGGTTTGGGAAATAATGATATATCTGTTTTGCAACATATCAAAATTATGTGAAGTTGATTCATTAATTTCAAGTCTATTGGCTTGTTAATTCGAAGAAACAATTTAAAACACTTGTATAAGAGGGAGATCACCTAACACCCCTTGTTTGGCATGTGTGATGACAATATATTTGGTTGCTAATGATAGGCTCTTTTTATTTATCACACAAAAATTTGTGAAAGAAATTACTATTCATTAATGTTGCTCATGCCTCATAATACACAAATATTTGGGAAGGGGAAGATATTCATGATGCAAAATGCTAGTATCTTTTTAGGATATTAATGATCCAAAATACCAAAGTCTTTTGAGGCTTCAATATAAAATATAATTATTTTTTACCTCAATAATTTGTATATATTATTGTTAAAATTATTTATTTATTTTTAATATATTTTCTTAACAATTAAAAGTAATATATATGTAAAAAAAGAGATGAACAAATGAATCATATAAAATATTCTAAATGTCTTTTCAATCTTCAAAAATCAATTGTGGTATTTTAAACTAAGGCTTATTCTTTTTTTTTATTACACAAGGTGGCAAAAACTAAGGTCAAATCCTTCAACATGTGATACAAAAGACTTGTGTGGTTCATTTGATTAATCATTTGATAGGTTTATTATAGCTGAAACTTCTTTAAGTAAAGAATGTAAGGATGAAGATGGTAATATGTTTGAAAATGCAAATCTTGTTGGATGTGATTAGAGTAATGAAAAATGTTTTCAAAAGATTGTTGGTTTGAATATGATGAAAAAAATGGGTTATGAAGGTAATGAATTAGAAAAAAATAGTTAAGGCATCAAAGAACCTATTGAACCAATAGTGAGACAAAATTGTGAAGGTCTTGGATATATTTTGGGTAAAAGAGATAAAACTGATGTTACATGTGTTACAAATTTAACTGAACTAACTCCAAGAATGCCATGTATACATTGTTCTTATTGTAATAGACAAGGGCATATAAAATAAAAATGTTGGGACTTACAACCTTGGAACATTTATGGATTAAAGAATCGCTTCAAAAATGTGTTGGAATAGAATGTGGACAAAAGAATCTATAATTGGTAATATTCAAATGAATTATGGATGGGTCGATGGATTGAGTTGGAAACATGTTATAGGTATGTTCAAAAAAAATTATAGGTATAACTATTCATGTGTTGAGGACTTAGATTGAAATGAGGCAAGGAAGGACATGTAAGGAGCATAATAGAAAAAATGTATATATCGTAGTGGAAGAAGGGATGACAAGAGATTCTACCACAAAAGGAGTAGTAATAAATCATACCACAATAAAGGAAGTGTTAGGAAATAGAGAGCATTCTAAGGGTAGTATGTGCGAAGAAAGAGCTAGGTATATATACCATCACTACGAGGTAAGTTGAGGAGGCAAGTTAAGGTTGAAAATTCTAACATTTGTTAAGGGTATGTAGAATGAGTCGTAGCTTGCTCTAAGGGGCAAGAAGGACCATAGAGAGAGTTCAAGGAAGTTTTGGTCATTTGAATGCTAAATTGAGGTATATTACAAAGAGTAAAAGGTTTATTAGCATTGGTTTTCCTTGAGTATGTAGTCAAATTGTTGAAGAGTAGGAGAGTTCATGCCAAGTCCTTGAGGTTGTTTGCTTGAAGGTGATCTCTGTATCAAGTAGTATGATGGAATTTTTTTATCCTGAGGCAGCTTGCAGAGGAGACCTGTACAAACTACCAACTATTAAGGCAGTGCAATGATCTGTTATAGATCATCAAACTTGTTGAGTTGATGCATAATCGGGCCACTAGCCGAGATACAATTAAGGATGGATGGTTGGGCAAGTGAGAGGCTCACTTTTCAATGAACCCTAAGAGTCTGATGCAAGAGAATCTGAATGGAATGGAAGTCATTTCAATTGATTTGGATTACTTGTCATTGTGTGTTGTGTTGTAAGTAAGCAATGGTTATCATTGGAGGCTACCACAATTGATTATATGGACCCATGGTTTGGAGGTTAGCTGGAGTTGGTTAAGAGGCGTGACATATCCAAAATTCAAAATTTAAAAGATTGGTTTACCACAAAAATATCTAGAGGCATCAAAGTGGAGACTATGTTTATAAGGATGACTATATAGAAGTTAGGAGTTCGCACCAACAACTGGAGACGTATACCAACAAGGGGAAGCATGTGAAAATGAATTGGGACTAGTAAAGCTTATGATATGAAACACATGGTGCTATTTCCTACATTAACATAGGTGATTTGGGATTGAGGTGCATGTTTGGCTAGCTACATGTTACATGTGACCTAAAGTTTTTTGCCAACCTTTGGCTAACGTAGATTGTGTTGGAGAATCATGGATGGTATATAAGCATGACTTGGAATTGATCAAAGGAAAATGAGGGAAAAAGAAGAATGGGAGAGTGTGGAAAGAAAGAGAGAAGGAAGAGTTGGTTGATAGAGATGTAAGCAATAGTAGAATTATTAATTTCTTATAACCCAGCTACAAATTAATTGCTCAATAAAATTCACAAAATATAATCAAAACAATTTATCTATCTGATTTATAACAATTAATACACTGGGTTGATTATTAAATAATAATAGTGGAAGCAAAAATAACAAGCCAATCATACATACACAATAACACAAAATTATCTAGGAAACCCCAATATGGGAAAAAACCTGCAAATGTTGGATCTTCTATTCAGCCTAACAGCAAACTTTCCTTACAAAAATACGATTCTAGTTTGCTACAACAATCTTACATATATAGCCCTATTGATTTACATCAACGTGCAAGAAAAGAAACTTTCCTTACATTATTTGGCCTAACTCACACATAAAATTGCTCTTGGTCTTCTCTCAACCTCACAAACCCAGAAACATTCTACTAATAAATAAATAAATAATGTTGTTGAATATCTAACTCGAGTTGCTTTAAAGCAATTGCATACTCCACCTTTCGAGCTACAAAAAATCAACAAGAATAAGTAGGATGAGTGATTCAATATGGAGAAATACATGTTATGCAAAGGTGATGACGTGTTTTATACTTTGTGTATGAACCTATTGAAGTCTTGGGTTGTGGCCTAGGGGAAAAGAAGTCATAGTGGAATATGGAATGTGTATTGAGTTTTGAGAATCTAATATAATAAGGATAGTTCTTTTGGAGGCTAGGTTTTTTCATTTTAGGGTTTTTCCAGGATAAATCTTATGTCTTATTGTTGTGATATATAGTGGGTAAAAGCACAAAGTTGTGTCACACTTTTTAAAGGAAACGGTCAACACTGGTCCAACTTTTAAATTTTAATCACTAAAAAGTGACATATATGTTTTGAATTTTGAAATGATGTAAACTAATGAAGTATTTCTTTTTTAGTATATTTTATGCTTGTATTTTAAAAATAAAAATAAAAAATTATTTGAATATAGTTTTTTATAAATTGACACCATAATTTAGTTGCTAAAAAATGAGGTCACATGAGACGTCAACCTTTATATAGTAATTTTTATTTTTTCTCCTTCAAATTTTTTGTGTATTTATAACTTGAAACTTTAGTGCATGGATTTTTTTTCTCCAATTTTAATAAATATTAAAATGTGTGCGTATTAAAATATAGTTGTTTTCATTTGACACCAACTTTCATATTATCTATTTATCTAAAATGGGAAAAAAAAAATACTTTAGTTTTAATATAGATTCTTTTATCGAGTGCATCATATTTTTTTCAATTTTTTTTTAATTAGTTTTACTATTTTCCTTGTCATGGTAATCAACCTAATATTTATAAATAATAATTTAATTATATATATATGAAAACTAGACTAATGGATCTAAAATAGAGTATTTTTATATAATTTTTTTTGATGTTATTTATATGAGTAAAAATTGTTAAAACATCATTTTTTTCAAATAAATCTTTTTTTTTATAAATTGGCCTCAAAGTGGTGCTACATATGCAGCCAACAATTTTAGTTGGAAAAGTTGTGGATATATCTGACTTAGCTAGAGTGAATCTTACAAGATCATATGTTTGACCAAAATATATTTTTAGTTAGAAATACTTAAATTCACTTGTGCTGATAAGTTGGCTGAAAGTGCGACACAACTTTGTACTTTTACCCATGTTGAATGTTTTTTTGTTCTTTGTGTGTACTATTATATTATATTGTAGTTGTGGGTTCGATTGTTAAGGCTACACGATTGAACAGTCATTTCCCTAAACCTCTTTGTACTTTTACCCATATTGAATGTTCTTTTGTTCTTTGTGTGTACTATTATATTATATTGTAGTTGTGGGTTCGATTGTTAAGGCTGCACAATTGAACAGTCATTTCCCTAAACCTTCCATTTGTGACTGCATCAAATTAGAATATGGAGGTTGTCATATCTACTTCTGACAATTTGATTTTAACGAAGTTAGATTTAGGGTACATTCTAAAATTCCTTCTAATCCTAGGATGAAATCTTTAAATAGGGAAAATAGAGTTGGTAAATGGTCTCCTCTATTAGGTACTTTTGAAATTAATATTGATGGTTCTTCACAAGGTAATATGGGTGCTACAAAGATTGGGGTTGGGAGAGATCTAGTGTTGGGTCAATTCACTTTTTTTTCTCTTTAGTTATGGAGATTATTACTAATAATCAAATGAAGGCTTGGGTTGTCCTCGTGGCTATGGAGAAAGCTTGTGAACTAAGTATGAAAAAATGATATATATGAGATGGATTTTATAATTTTAGCTTCCCTTCTAAATAATGAAAAAAATTAACATCTTGTAGAAGGTTAGTTTTGTATGAGGAGCAAATTCATCCCTCGTCACCTAATTTTGATTTCATCTCTTTTATTTATATTCCTCGAAAATGGATTATTGTTGTTGATTGTTTGACTAAATAGATGTTTGATGTTAATTGTAACTAGAATGTTATGGACTAAAATTTCTTATCTACAAATTAGTTTCTTAGACTTCTAAAACTCTTTTAGAATGATTTAAATTGATGGTTTATCTTTTTATTTAGGTTGTCTACGTCTTTTTAGTTTTGTGAATTCCTGTGAGTCCTCGAAGTAGTGGGTTTGTAGTAAACTTTAAGTTAAATTCCACTCTTTGCCAGCCACTTTCCACTACCTGGGCGAAGATCGCAGCTTCTGAAACACAGTATCAACACCCATAAATATGTATTGGGAAGAGATTTTTATCAGATATTATAAGTTTACAACTCCATCGTAGAAATATATGCAAAGGAGGAAGACAGATGTGTTGGCAGGATATATTCGAAAATGGGTCTTTGTTAAAAAAGGCATTAAAAACTTTCGAGCAAATGCTACCGCCATAAGCTGAGTAACACTGCACATTTCCCACAGCCTGCAAAAACATGGGAGATTTAAAACAAAGAATGGACATCCACCTAAGTATAAGGAAGTTGGATTTCTGTACTCTCTCGGACAAAAGCATATATGAAATGTGGTATCCTGGACGTCATGATTTGTAAATTGTATGCAAACGTTGAAGTATAGACAGGGTACATGAGGCATTTGACATGAATGCCTCTGAGAGCAACTCACAAAAAGAAATGATTGCAAGATTTATACAAAATGGACTTGTTGAAATGGTTTTTGGAATTTTTAAGAAAATGCAATTTGTAGTTGTGAAATTAGTAGCCTCACTTCCTCACCAAAAATTAGAGCTTTGTGACCTGGTATGAACTTATATCAAAGCCTAAGGAATAGTAGAATTTGTCTGAAATTTTTGTTGCAATGGATGAATAAGTGTGTAAACATGATTTGGAGGTTTAGTTATTATGGAATTGAAGGGTGATGTCAAGCGCTTTAGGAAAATTTATCGCCAACACTTCATCAACGGAAAATTTACCGTCAGCAATTCATCGTGGTGGAAAATTCACCAAGGAAAATTTACGGTCAAGTAAAATTCACCGTCAACAATTCACAACAGAGAAATATTTTTTACTATATATATATATCGAAAACTTTGATTTTATTAAAAATATTAATGAGGTTAGTTCTGCCGCGGTGAATTGCTGACAGTAAATTTTACTTGGCAGTAAATTGCTGATAATGAATTTTCCATATACCGATGTCAAGATAATGGATCCTTCCAGTTCTTGAGTTTTTTATTTTGTTAATGGTATTACTGGTAAGGAAGGTGTTATTTATAGGAGGCATGCAGGATTGTGTTTTGAAACCCAAGGATTCACTAATGCAATCAATTAACTCACTTTCCCATCTAGTGTTGTCTCTTCTAGGAAACTTTACAAGCATTTAATGGTATGTAAGTTCTTTGTCGATCACTTGATAGGATAAAGAATTTCATCGTACTCTATTTAGCTTAATCATGGAATTCAAGGAGAAAAAAAATTACAGAAGTTGAAATAAAGATATAATCATACGTGGGGTATAAGCCAATGGAACCCTTAATTTTTGGAATTATCCTACATGGATGAGGGACTGTGATGCCTAAGACGAACCTAACTCAATAAAAGTGATTGCATAGAGTGCATTTAGTAGTAGATATTATGGGATGACCTCAAAGACTCGTGGAAAAATGTAAAGAATATGAAATCCTTGTGCCTATTTAAAATCATTTGGATGTTGTGTCGATAATACATTGAATGGCATAGTTAAAAAATAAAGTTCAGTTCAAGAAGTGAGGTGACCTTTCTAAATGGAGGCCATTAACTGAAAACAAAAAATGAAAATGGAACAATTTTTGCATATTTGGAATTTCAACTTGGGAGTTCTTGTCTGATTGTACAAGTAATCTAATAGTAGAAGGGGAGACAATTTGTTTCAAGAATCAGCATCTACAAATGTTATCATGATATGTTGGACAAAATGGTTTTGAAGAATGATTTCATATAACCAAATATTTGATCAAATCCCATGACATTAGTATGCCTATCAAAGTTACACAAAAAAAATTAATGTTTTATCATTAAGTTTTTATTTCTAATGTTTATGATAATAATCTTTAAAAATTAATTCGCATAAATGTATTGTATGTTAGCATTTGCAAACCTCAAAGAGGGTAGTTTAGTAGTTACAAGAAAATGGAAAACATTTCTTATAAAAAGTGAAGTTGTATCATTGTAAGGGGGTTACATAATTAGTTATGAAATTGAGGATTGTGATTAAAGATATTTTTTACAAGCATGCAATAGATTGTACAAGGAGTTTTATGGGACTTTGAGCCCATCTATAGAAAAATAAAGGAATTTCTAAACTATTTATGTGTTCAAGTTCTTCTAGTGATTTTGTGTCATTCTTAAGTCTGATGTGAAGTCCCTTCTTTGTTGATTATCTTCATTAATATGCAAGGAAAGAATTGAAATTGTGTTAAGTTTTGAAGGAACTTGATGAGCAATCTATAGATTGTTATCTCTCTCTCTCCATGAATTTTTATGTCATTGTTAAGTCTACTATAAAAATACATTTATTATTTCTTTCATGTTTGTTTCATGAAAAGTACTTAGTGTTTGAATCTTCATTTTTCTTCTTATTGTCATGATTCTAGGGTTAAAATATAATTCTTATTTAACTCTAGATACTCTCCCTCTTTTTTTTCTACTATTTCCCCCCATTTGTTCTCAAGGAATCCATAGGTAGTTTTCTTACATTCTTCATCTAGGTTTTCTTTGTATGTTTTCTATTTTTCATTTTTGTCCCCTTTTGTCCTTTCCAATAAAAGTACATAGAAATCTCAAAATGCTCCCGTCTTATTAGGGAGTTACCATTGTCAAAAATAAAGAAAAAATGCCAATTTAATGGAAGTTTCTTTAGTTGTTGTGAATATATGTTGCTACCCATTGGGTGAGAAATGTTGATTTCAATGATACATCATTACAAAAAGAAATTCACCGATAGATCTCAAGTATTATAAGTGTATATTTTTTGAATATGATGAGCACATCAATGGTTATAACCTTTGGAATCCTCTAACCTTGAAAATATTTTATTCTAAGGATGTGATTTTTAAATAATTTAGAATAGTTTTTGGTCTGGAACAACCAAAGAAAATAAAGAAAGACAATTCACTTTGAGACAAAAATTGACAAACAAAAAAAATGCTCATGTCAAGTCTAAAATTAGAGAGAAAGAAGATTCAAGAGAGCTTATTGTTGATGAGATCTATGAGACAAAAAAAACAAATAGACAAATATATCCCACCAAATTTGTGTTGTGTATTTTTTTATCTTGTATTGATGACAAGCTTAGATATGTCTAGGAAGTTTACTCTTCAAAAAAATATGAGCCTTGGATGGAGTCCATGTAAAGGAGTGTGATACCTAGGATCGTGTGAGTTTACTTGGGAGAAGAAAGCCCATTGGGTGCAAGTGGGTGTTTACAAAAAAAATAGAGTAAATAGTATGTTGGAATGGTTCAAGACTATATTGATGGAAAAAGGGTACTCCCAAAAAAAGGAGTTGATTTTGGTGAGATATTTCTCTTGTGGTTAAGCTAACCTCCATAAGATTCCAAATTTTTATCACTACTAGTTGTGATTTTAAAGTAGAGCAAATTGATGTTAAAATTGTACTTTTATATGGGGATGTTGAAGAGGAAATTTATGTGATAGCATAATGGTTTTGTGGTGAAGGGAAAGAAAATTTTGGTTTGCAATTAAAGAAATCATTATATGATTTAAATCTTTGCATATGTGGTATCAAAAGTTTGATGTTTTTGCATTGAAGTTGAGTTTTGATAAAATCAAGGAAGATCAATACATTTATTTTGATGATTAGTTACAAATCATGGTATTGTATGTTAATGACATATTTATATTAAAACAACCACAATAATTAAAGAGCTTAAAAATCAACTTTCTAGCACATTTGACATGAAGGGTTGTAAGAACTTATTTAAAAAATAGAAATTGACAAGGATTAGGTTAACAAAAAGTTTTTTCCTCAATCAAAGTAAGCATGTTGATCCTAAATAGTTTGTTATGTAGATTATAAACTAATAAGTATTAATTTATCTTTAGGCACTAGGATTTCATTTGAACAGTGTACAAAGTTAATGATGAGTTTGAGAGCATATATAATTTTCCTTATGCTAGTGTTGTTGGTAATCGAATAAATGTAATATTTTTTATTAAACAAGATATTGTAAAGTAATGGGAGTTCTTAGCAAGTTTATGTCTAACCTTGGTAGAGAGCATTGGAATTATTTTAAGAGGATATTTATATATTTGTAAGAAAATTCTTATTATTATGTATGTTATTATGATACTAATGGTGATGTTGGACATACAAGGCTTCTTGATTCAAATTGGGTTGTTGACTTAGTATGAGGTCCACAAATGGTTATGGGTTTTCTATGTTGGGTAGAGTTGCTAATTGGATGAGCACGAGGAAACTCATGATTGCTATATGTACAATAGAAAGAGAGTACGTGGTTGCCACATGCCTAGAAAGAGGTGTTTTGGTTATGAAGGTTGTACTCATGTATTGGTTTTGATTGCATGGTTGCTAGAATGAGTTGGCATTAAAAGTGTTATTTGTTTGGTAAGGTCATGATATAAAATATGGATTCTCTTGCTAATGTTTTGGTTTCATTTATGAAACCAATGAGTATGAATAAGTTCAATTGGTCTAAACAAACTATGGATATTGCCTCTCCCAACACTTAATAATTTTATTATGTTTCTCTTGGGCCTTTGCAAAGTAAATATAAATGGAAGAATATTGGAATTAGGTTATATCTACCTAGAAAATCTCCATGTATAATTTATCTAAAATTTACATATGTAGATAGATAATTATTGTATTTTCTCATAGTACATGTAGATGGGAAAAGTTTGATGCCCATGTATGCTGGGGACAATGTTTATTTAATATTTTTTGGATAAAATATTTTTTGGTTGCATGAAGACATGGAAAATAGAAACAAAAGATGAAATGTCGTATTGGAATATGAAGAGTCATACCTTGTAAAGGATCCTTCATGGAGCATGTGACTTCTTCTTGCATAATAGTGGTGGTTACTTGTTCATGGGAATTATTTACTATACTAAGAGATACTTTTCATGAATATGGGGCATTGAATTTTTATGTGTGGAAGTTGGATGCTTAGTTCTAAACCCATGGCTTTGATAACTAGTTTTATAAATTATTAAGATTTCTTGTTTCTATTTGCTCTATATATTGGAGGAAAAGGATAATTGTTTCATGATGGATTCCAAGTGAAGTAGTGTTATGTTAGAACACTTTCAAACTAAAGAAGAAAGAGTAGATTTTATTGTATTGATTTATTCTTGATTAGTACAAGCTCATAATATCTTTAGTGGTGGAGATTTTTTCCTAAATGTGTTCTACACGTATAAATTAGAGTGTTGTGTTTATTATGAGTTTTTTTATTTTCATTTGTTCATGTGAATTCATATATGCTTCTCCATGTTATTTGAATGGTTAGTCACATTTTACATTTATCAATAAATTAGATTAGCTCACTTTTGGCATATTTTTTCACTATTGTAGTTTACTTTGGTTCTCAATGCATGCTTGCTATTTGTTTCAAATATTATTCTTTTTTTAATAGTAAAATATTTTCTAGTGTTTAAAGATGACTCACTACATTGATTGGTTGATTGTGAGGTAGTGAATTATGATTCCCTAGTGCAATCTTAATGGTCACCCAAGTGAACGATCTATGTAGAATAGGCAAATACTTCCTATAGGGTCAAACATTTTTCAAAATGATGAAGTTGTATTTTCATAAACACTTTTAATATGAAAGTTATTCCTAAGGTATCCTTATGGTTTATCAATATTCCAGTATATTCTAAATACAAATTTTATGGATTTTTTTATTATGTTTAAAAGGCGTGATTCAATATTGTATCCATCTTGTAGCTTTATTTGATTTAAAGTAAAGAAAGGATCATGTATTGTGGATTTAGATGAATTAGAGAATGCCAATAAATCTTTGTGTGCATTGACTTAGGATAGCATGTGAAAGATTACCATCTCTTTGGAATTTTTATGTAAATGTATTATCTCCTTATTATTACTCCTATAGTGATGATTGTGTATTGTTAAGAGGTCAATAGAACTGTGCATTGTATCTCTCTTCATTTTGAATAATTGCTTGGGTGGATAAGAGGTCCCCAAATGTGTTCATCATTTGCATCTCCTTTTGTATGTTGACCCTATGTGTAGGAAAGAATATTAATTAAACATTTTAATGAAAGATGATAAAATGAATGTTGTTACTCCTCTTTCTTAATGTTATTTTTCTTATGAATGATATGAGAAGAGAGCAAGTATAAATTAGTGTAATGACTATCTCCTATTTGAGAAAATACAAAATATAGTTTCATTTAGTAATCTATATGTTTGTGTTTGTTGCACCCTTGTATAAAAAGGTAAGTGAATAAGCTTTGTGTGTATCATGAGTTTGTCTCTCTTATGCTTGTAATGAGTTAATGAATTTGTGAATGAATCTAATGGTGAAAATATAGTATATGTATCTTATGGTTTTATATAAGAACCAAAAAGAGATGTAATCATCCTTCTCATTGAATCTATTTTATCACTTCATATTGTTTAAATGATTAAAAAGAATGAATCATATTTTGCTTTATTTCTTGAGTATTGTAGACACTTAAATAGTCTTGATCAATATTGTGCATCCGACTTTGATTAATTAACATCATTTCTTCCTAAATCACTTCAGACTAACCAATTAATTAAATATTTTTATTATTTAGTTAAAATCATCAATTTCTACTATTAATCAAGTAATTAAATTTATTAGATTAATTCACTTCCTTCTCACTAATGTTCACCACATTTAATGAAATAAATCAAATTATTTAATTAAAACCGTAAAGTCCTCTCATTTGATTAAATAAATCAAATTATTTAAATCAAATGTGATAAATACCCTAACCCACTTGAGTTGATTAAATTCTGAATTAATTAACTCTAATCTCCTCCTAATCCTCATTACCCATTTCTCTCGCTTTTCACTCAACCTTGGTTAACTAAACCCATGATCAACTAACCAACTTGCACATGAAAATCATTTCTTCTAATTAACTAATTAGCCTAGTTTCCTCTCAAAGGAATATTCTTTGGAATATTCCTCTCAACCACCCATTCTTAAATTTCCCTCCAAAAGTCTCTTAAATACTCTTACAAGAGCCACATTTACCTTAAATGGCCTCTTACATGCCATCTTATCCCTCTTACATCTCAACAATATCCATTACATTCCCTTACATCCTCTTACAAATCCACCTACATGCCTTAAATTCTTCACATCTTTCAAAATGTGCTCCACACACATCCCCATGGCTTTCATTAGCCTTGTGACAATTTTCACAATGCTATTGGCTCCCATCTTAGTCCCACATTCACCAATTTCATCCATTCTTCAACCCTTCACTCCTATAAATAGAGTCTTCTTCTACTTGAAATGGATCCACAACTTGAAGCATTGTTACTCTACTCATTTCACTCTTCAATCACTTACTTTTTTATTTCATTTTAGCTTATATTTCACTCTCTTTGCATCAAAGTCATCTTCACATCAAGGGATCAAGAGCTTATCATAAGGGATTGGGAAAGGGCTACTTTCCACATCAAAGTGGCACCAATCCCCCTATGGGATGATGGTTTGAGTAGCTTAGAATAAGATTTCATGTTCACTTGCTCTTTGTTTCATGTTATTTTGATAACATTTTCATTTTCTTTGCATGCTCAAAAATTTCATGGGGAATGCTTTATTTGGCTTGTTTAAAATTACTAATATTCCCATATTTGTCTATGTTTGACCAAGTGCAGATTTGCATTCACAAGTATAGCCTTCTACTAATGTGTAGTAGTGTTGTATCATGATATGTGTCACCTTTCATAAAGATATGGTGTAATCTCTCTACTTTTGTGTAGCATGCACATCTCTTTTGCACATGTTTTTTGTTTTGTGTTAGTATAGTGGTGCGTATTATTACACATTTGTGTGTGCACACTGTAACATATTTTGTAGCTTGAGATGGTGCCATCTCTTTACTTGTATAGAGACTACACATGTTAGGTGTTTGTGTTTTTGTTAGTGTTGTCACATGCATCAACTACACTTGTGTGTGCACATGCACATTGCAACATTATTAGTTTTGCATTTGTTGACATGAAAAAAAAATTAAGTGAATTTTTACCAATTAATGTTCTTAGTAAACAAACATATGGAATTTTGCAAGTGAATAGAGATGGATAAATGGTAATAAATGACAAATGTATGGAGAGAAGTGTAAATAATGATAGTGGCTATAGATAAGGATTGGGCCATGTGCCAAAACACCATAAGGATTTGTCACTTGTCAATTTATTATTGCATTTGAGGCATTCCATCAGAGTGGGCATAAAACTAAATAGGATATGGCATGGGCATGCAAGTTTCAGCATTAAAAATGTATGGAAGCTATTGGTTAAAGCACTAGAAACTTGTAATATATCAATAAATTCCTTGAACTTATTTGTCATTGCAATTTCTTCACAAATTGTAAAGATGGGTAAATGGAAATAAATGAAAAAATATATGGAGTATAAATAATGATTGTGAGTATAGTTAAGAATTGGGCCATGTGTCAAACCTAACACAAGGGTGTTCCACTTTTCAATTTGTTTTGCATTTGAAAAATTCTATCAAAGTTGGCACAAAACTAAATAGGATATGACATGGGTGTGAAAATTTCAACATTACAAATATGTAAAATATATTGGTTAAAGTGTTAATAACTTTGTTTATATCAATCAATTCCTTGAAATTCTTCATTGTTACATTTTCTTCACAAACCATCTTTTAGAGTGGTGTGAGTAACTATATTTTAGGGTGGCATGAGTAACCCTATCTTGCTCTTGGAAACAAAATAGCTAAAATGATATGTAAGGAAAGACCCTAGTGCAGATATATATTTCTTAATGTCAATTCATAGGGGAACAATGTAGGAGTACTTTTAATTTCAAATTACAGAACATTAAGACACACATAAAAGGATAGAACAAAATAGAAAATAATATCAACAAAGAATGGACACCAAGTTTACGTGGGAAAACCCTTTCGGGAGAAAAACCCACCACCAAAGAAAGATCACTTTATTCATAGTAAAAAGAGATTACAATAAAGTTACAAAACCCTTCTTCACATGTATTTGTTCTCTGATATTACATAGCAGCATTACAATTAGGCCAACCACAGTTAATCGCAACACTATTACAATGTTCTTTTAACATATAGTACATGCTCAACCGAAACAATCTTTTTTCTTCCAACACGAAACCCAACCAGTCCGTTGTTTCACCTATTCACACAAAGACCCTTTGATCTCCAAGAATATTTTGTCCAAACTAATTTAGTTCATTCAAATGTCAAATAATTTCAACCATTGACATTATCCCACATTGGTACAGAATATAAACAACAAATAGTTTAAATCCAAAAACCCGAAGACTTTATGTGTCCACGAGTTAGCCCTTTTGTTATGCACTCACTCGTACCTCCACAGCCTCAATACATCCATCGGCATGGCTCCAATGAAGTGAACACACATCGATGTGTCACATAAAACTCTAACTTCATAACCTCCACTGAAACATTAGTAATTTCCCAATCCCCATGACAAGTCGATACCACTATCGCCTAGTTGAATAAAACTCAAACTTTGTAACCTCCACAGCCAGTTAGAGAATTCTTGAATTCTAGAGTTAAATAAAATAGTGATGTTGCGACCAACACATTGTCACCAAGTTAGAAACTTTTAGAACCCCGCAACTTAGGTTACAAAGTTATGAACTCTAGCGATTGCCCGACAATGAAATCCAAGCAAAGGAAAAATACACTAAGTATTTAACAAAGATTCAAGCCAACAAGTT
Organism: Sequoia sempervirens; assembly: GCA_007258455.2. Classification (NCBI taxonomy): domain Eukaryota; kingdom Viridiplantae; phylum Streptophyta; class Pinopsida; order Cupressales; family Cupressaceae; genus Sequoia; species Sequoia sempervirens. Next base: position 2,750 of record VDFB02049326.1, on the reverse strand, counting down.
AAGGAACAATTTTCTTCTAACATGATAAATAATACAACCAATGAGGGCACAAAAGGAAGCAATAACCCAAGGAAATTCTACTTGTATTGGAACTTAAATACTAGCCCTATTGGAAACACCTAAAGCACGTACATAGCAAGAAAAATATCTATTTCTCCTAATAAGCAGCGTAATATGCTTGATAATGGTTGTAATATGATTTTAACTGGAGAAACAAAAATAAAAATTGTTTTTGGTATGAGGATTACTTTTCTCAATTTTGGTCATCACCTAGTGGAAAACCTTTACCACATGTGAGCCTTCTTGGGCAGGATTGCTACCTCCTCCAATAGTTACTAAGTTCTTAGTGAGAGTCCATTAATACAAATAATAGCCCAATGGGTATATGAGTTGATTCTACACATTGAATGTGATAAGAAACCTTTTCCATCGCTTATCTTTCTAGCAAATCATACCATATGACTATTAATTCAAACTTTAATAGGATAAAAACCCTTACAAAGAGCCATCCTCTTCTCACCATGTTTAATTTTTTTCATAATGCCTTGATGTCAATAGACCTGTAGGAGTAAAATTAGAAGCTCATGCCACATAATCCTTCCATTTCACATGGAAGATAGTGTATTTTTTGGTATTGTTTTTTTTGTTGAATTCCACTACTCAATAAAATGGACTTTTACATAAGCTTAAGATTAGTTGTGATGGTACTTGCAAAATTGTGTCCTCTTAAAGCTTTTTGGCCTTTTGAAATTTTGAATTTTTTTTGATTAAGTGCAAGGTGTTAACAATATCCAAAACCCTTGCACTTTTCTTATTTTCCCGATTGATCAATATTCAAAATTGCCCCTTGCTTGAGCTATGTCCATTTTGTATCAATCTCGAGCATTCACCGACCATGTCTACTATGTTACCAGCTTGATCCAATATTAATTAAATCTTAGAATCCTAGGCCTATGTCTTTCTATATCAACAACTTCCCAACCTCCTTTTGCCTAGCACCCACTTAAAAGATAAATGAGCTACATGTAATATAATCACTTAAGTCATCCACACTTAGTAAGTGGTCCCCACCATTTGTAATGCCCTTTCCACACTTTCACATCAAGTATTTTGCTAAGGAGATGATGGTTCACACAACCACACAAGAGGGACATGTAAATCATGTGTTTTAAAAGGATTTTGGGGTTTGTAAGGCTTTTCAGAGAAGGTTACATATAAGTGTCACAGAATGATGGCATGTGACAGGTGGTTAAAGAATTTTTTGGATACACAGACCCATCATGACATGTCTTTTCCATGATGTGGAATAGCAGAAAGGCATTGTGTGATAGTAATCCTATGTGGATTAATTATGTTGGCTAGAGATATATCAACTGAAACATCAAAAAATAGGGTTTATCAAAATCAATGAACAAGATGATAAACCACTATGTTTTTCTAGGGGGATGTTTCACTCAATTATGAGGGCTAAAATAAAATCATAAATAAATCCTAACTATCATAGCAACAATAAGTTTTGGAAGGCTGAAACAATGTGTACCTTATTGAAAACTTGTTGTTTTTAGGTCACTAAGTACCCATTCACCTTTAGTGATGAATGGGTCCCTATTAGGGTTTTTGAAAATTGAATTATGGGTTCTATTCCTTGATGTCTACACTTCCAACTCCTCGGTGCTCAGCTCTCAAAAATATGAAACAAATTTTATAGTCTTGTTTTTGTGTTCTTGCAATATGGATGACAAATTTGCAACTTGACAATTTTGACAAATTTTCTTCAATGTTGTTCTCCACTTGATCTTCAACCTAAATCCTACAAACACACATCAAAGGAGAATAAAAACTTGTTGATTGTTAGGGAATAGGGTTTTTCCTTGGTCAAACCCCATTTAGGTAATTAAACCTTATGATGAAATAATGAAACATGAAACAATAATACCTTGGATGATGTCTTGGAATGTAAATTAGAAATCTAAGATGAAGTGGCCATGAAGAATGTAGATCTTGATCTTGAATTTGATGTGAAACAATGCTTGCAAATAGATCTTCAATGCTACATCAACATACTAGCTCTACAACATGCTTGATACACTATGCCTTTGACATGATGATGTGATCTTGAATTGCTACAAACTTCACACCCACCTCGAATGCGAAATGCCTTTGAAGTGCCTCATAATTGCTCTTTGTGAAGTATTGATGCTCTTTGAAATATTCTAGGCAAAACTATGTGAATTAAATTTTATATTTATACTTCAGTAAAAGTTTTTTACCCCATCTAAAAAGAAAGAAATAAAATCAAGCAAGAGATAAGAAACCAAAGAAAACACTCAAGATTGGGCTAAAGATGAAACTCAAACTTTAAATGACAATAAAATCAAATTTTTACCTTATTTGAGCTTGATGGATTTGTTTTCCCTCATTGATGGCTTGATATGTGTGCTCCTAGATCAATTTCAATAGCATAATGGCTTGATGTTGGTTGATTTGGTCACAAAATCGATGCAAGATAACTATGGTTATAAGGATTTGGCTATGGAGATTGAAAGATTGGGATGAATGTGATAGATTGTGGTTGTATGTGAATGAATGCAAAAATGGCTAAGTGTTAGTCATTTAGCAAGGGAGATTGAAATGGATGGTGGAGATTGAAAGGGGGAGGAAGATCAAGGGTTGAGATCAAGAGTTGACCAAAGGAATTAAAAATTCCTTTTTAATGTGCATGGAAACGATAAAATGAATTTAATATTCCT
>VDFB02049325.1:0-21986 GCA_007258455.2 Sequoia sempervirens | reverse complement strand
TTGGTCAAGGAAGGCAAGGAACGTTACTCTTCCCAGCCAAGAGAAAATGTAACGTCTCTACATATCCTAGGGGTAGGAATCTTGTTAGGACAACAACACAACATGCGAACATCCGAGCAACGCATACACATCCTTGACAAAAATTCCTCTACCAATGCAAAAAGATGTGGCCATGTGGAAGGTACAAGGTGGTGGCGGTGAATTTTGCATCATTGAGTTTATATTTTCTAAGATAGGGGAAATTAAATGAGGAATCTTCCTAGGGTACAAATTTGTGCCATTATAGCTCCATATTGACTTGTGTAATATTAAATTTATTTGCTCCTTTTTTAACATCATCTCATACATAATAAAACATCTAGTTTTTTGACATGATAAGACCCTTTAACAAAAATCTATTGGTAAGATCATTCTTTCTCAATAAATTCTTAGATACAATATTTGTTTGATAGATTAACATTCTTATCTTCTAAAGAACTTGTGCTACTAAAGAATGACATCCAATTTCCACTTCCACCAATATCTATCTTAAAACTTTGACATATTTATTATTGTCTACATATTTTTTCCATCTAATAAATTTTCCTCTCTTTTTATTAGAAAATTTAATAATGTTAATACAAATTTACTCCTTTAAAACACTTCACCCCTCTCAAATTATTTAATGGATCATAGCCTCCTTATGTTTAGTTTTTTCCAAAAAGTGTTCTTTTGGATATTATTTTCTTCCCTCTTTCTCATATTATAGAGATCTTCCAAAACACCCTCGATATATTTTTCTTCATAAAAAAGCGTCATATACAGACTTCTAAAAAGATTAAAATTACACATATTCACAAAAAAAGAGTGGGTAGAAAAGCCACAAATCCATGAGACAAATCCTTAACCAACATATGTAGAGAGATAAAAATACATAAGTGATAAGAGCTAAACCATTAGAAGGATGTGAAATGTAGTCATCTAACTTTTCCCAAATATTATCAAGGGTTGGCTTATAAAAAATAGGCTTCTAACTAGTAATCACACCTCTTCCTTATTTTGTAAGTGCATAATCCTTCATCAAATCACCTTCGATGCATCCTATAAAATACTCTCCTTATTTACCATTTAATATATTTTATCTATATTTTTCTATTAAGGCACATTCATATTTTGATTACTATTTCCTCATTCTCCTCATTTCCTCGCTTTTCTTCATTTTTCTAAATAGTTGAATATTTTTCCTTTAACTTATGAAATCCTTTCTCATCCCAATTCTCAACATTTTGCATTGTAAAATGGTCCCTATATGTTCTACCATTGAGACATTCCTTAACTAGGCTCTAATATTCCTAATAAACTCTAAATTATGCACACATAATCCACTATTTGAATCCATTCCATCCTTTATACCATCAAAGTAACACATTGAAAAGTAATTGATAGAGATGGATCTAACTCAATACAAATCCGAGTACAAATTTTATTTATCCCCTTTCTATTATTATTTTTGAGGCATAAATATACTTCCCCATTAAATCTCCTAGCATTTAAAAAATATTTGTATCCATATATTTTGTTATATTCAATACAATTGGATCCAAACCATAGATTTTGATGGAATTTTCTCTTCAAGTTTCAACATTATGTCATTGTTTCATGAAAAGTACCACATTTATAAAGAAAATTTTCCCTCCTAGAAATATATTTTCTTTATCAATATAATTTGTGTATATCAAAATGAAATATCCTCTTGAACATGACCTTGCCTCCATTGATAAATCAATTTTTTTATAACCTTACAAAAATACTATCAAAGATTAATTAGAAGTAAAAAATATGGAAATTAACCCCATGTCAAAATTCTATGCATATTATCCTCTAACTTATGCACATCTAATTCCAAAACTAGGTTTCCTTCCAAATCTTCTATGAAATGAAATCTTATACTTTAACGCATAGTAGGAATTTTTATTCCTATAACTCCATTGCAAATAACAAAAAAAAAATAGAAACTCTTGTGAGCCAAGTTCAAAATTTCTTGGGTCAAGAGTTATGACTTAGTGGAGTCACTCTAAAAATATACAAAATCAAAATATGAGTTTGTTGTAAAGAACATAAGTACAAATGACGTTCATATGAAGTTCAACATGTCTTGGGATGAAAGCTATTTAAATTGATGAGTCTCACTCAAAATTAAAATAAATTTAATTAAACTTCATGTAAGTGAGAGCTTCATGTATTTACGTAGTTTAAAAAAAATCTTTAAATGTTAAAATAAGTGAAAATGAGGTTTATCTTAATCTATAGAAATTATTTTTTCTTAAAGATAGCTAATTGTAAGGGAAAGTGAAATATACTTAACATTTCATATTAAATGAGGTGAAAATAAATGTTAACTATAATTATAGTTTAACTTGAATATCAAAAGAGAGTTCCATGTTAGATTATTATTGTTGAATTTTCAACGATGATGTAAAAAAATGAATTTTAACTTGCTTTCACTAATTAAACTAACTATTGTAGTATGGTCATCTCTTTAAAATATGAGATAGTTATTGGACAATTCAATGGACATGGAATATGTAATTTTTTCTATAAAAAGTGGAATACTATGCCTATACTTATGTTATTTGATGATGAGTAACATAAGAAAAAATATATCTAAATGGAGAATCATTGCTCAATCAACTCATTAAGTTTATTTTTTGATGAATTTTATTCTTCAAAAAATAACTTGTCCTGTTTTGTGATAATTCTGTGTATAACAACAGATTATCTGGTGATTATTAACATGGAGTTGGCTTGACACAATCAACTATGATTTCCATGGTCGTAATGTTCCCTGCATATATTAAACAAATAAAGATAAGTTAATAGCTCTTAAATTCAAAATAATAACATGTGATTAGATATATTATTTAAGATAGCTATAAGAGTGATGATACAATAGTGTTCTATATATAAATATCATTTTCAAGTATAAACATCAACTATATAATTAAATAGTTTTCCAATCGTCTATTTCTCACCTTCATAATTGTTTCTATTATTTATAAAGTTTGATAGTTTTATATGTTGTAAGCTACTATACGACTTAAGCATGTTCAAATTGATTATATATAGTAAATTATACTTAATCTAATACACTCAAGCGATTTTATATGTTACAAGCTACCCTATAATCTTTAAAAAAACAGCTTTTTAATCTAAAAAAGTTGTCCTTTAATTTAAACGTAATTTTGTATAAATATAAAGAAGAAAAAAATGAAAAATGTAAGATCGATACTCAATACTTGATGAACCATTCTAAGTTCAAAGAAGTTAGTGCTTATAACAGTGAATGCTTAACAAGTTTCTATGGATATCCATCTTATGTGATAGTAAGAAGTTGACCATTTAATCACCATGGATCTTTAATTTCCATATTTGTAAAGCCAGGGTGAGGAGTTCATGTAAAGTGGAACATTTAAGCTCCCTGAGGACAAATGTTGTATACCTAAGTAGGTGAAGTAATGAAAGGGTTGTATGAGAATCAACTAACATAGGGAGTGGCGTGAATCATTCGAGCTCAACCTGAGTAACTTGGGATGAAATGAGTTGTTTGCCTATCACTGAATTTAAAGTGTATAGTGAGCAATTCAAACTACCCAAGAGTTTTGTCAAGACACGAGGATGAAGGTAAGGATGAAGATAAGAAATATGAGAAGGGTAGATCATATGACAAGAATATTAAGTAGGCTATTGAAGCTCCCTGTAGTTTTGTAGTCCTTTTTATATAGGTGAAGAACGTGTGTAACTTGAACACTTCAAGTTCCTCAGAGATGATGATGCTCACTATTGATGGGGTGAGGATTTTTCCTAATCAAATGTTAATCAAATGTTGGCCCACGTTTGTTGTTGCATCAAAAAATCGATCTATCAACGTTCTGATATCAATTGTTGGCCCACGTTTGCTGTTGCGTTGAAAGATCGATCTATCAACACTCAATACAAACGGTAGAAACATGGATCGCATGGAAGGTTAGTCCCTTATCACAAATCCCGGAGAAAACACTGACCATTTGTCAACAGCAAACTGATGTAATGAGCATTTAGAGGATCCTCAAGTTCACCATAGGTGGGTTATCCAAATACTGATTACTTGTGAAAGATGGGTCATGGAAGGAAAATCAGTACTACACAGTTGATCCTGAAAAAGCATATTTGATTATGTTGGAGTGCAAAACGGATAAAACAGAAAAGAGACGCTCCTTATCAGAAATATTTGTTAATGTGGTAGAGGTAGAAACCACGGTAAAATCTGGAGAGTCTGTAGTCTGAGAGCATGCACTCGATGAAACTGCTATATTAGTCGGATATCTGATATTGACCACTGAAGCTGGAGCTGTAAGAGTAGCGGTCTGGTCTTGACATTTGTATCTCATAAGCTCCCCTCTAACAGTATTAAGTTCAACTTGTAGAGACTGAACCTGGTGTTGCAGACTTGAGATCACACCCATGCAACCATAGACCGGATCACGTAATCTTGCATTTGCCTCGTATACAAGACTATTTGCTGTATCTGCTCTCTGGTTTTCTGGAACTTCCTGCATACATTTATCAACAATAGCAATTTAAACCTCATAATTTTTAGCTTTTTCAAATCTCAATTCAGTTGTGAAGCTAGCATAAACTGAATTCATTGTTTGATATCTTTTGCTTTTTCAACTCTAAAACTATGGACTTCTGGTGAAGGTGTTATCTCGTAGCTCATGAAATTTTACACTTGCACAGCCAACCAATAACAATCACATTAAATTATGTTATAATAGTTTGCATCTTGTTGGGTCTTTTAAAAAGCTTCTGAAAAAGAATACATGTTTAATTTATATCATTTTTTTATTATATTCTGTTACTCATCATCAAGATGAAGAACGAATGATACTGTATTTTTTAATTTGAATCTATCAATTCTATTCTCTGGATTCAAGGCTTTCTTGAAAAGCAGTTTTTCATGTTCTGCAAGCTAACATGGTTTTTTTTGTTGCAACACTTTTTTCATGAGTAGTATAACACAATAACTAATTCACTAATGGGTTTCATTTAATTATCAATCAAGTAACACAATACAAATTGTTGGTTTTCTACCTTTTATAAGTAAATATCTCAAGAGAGATTATAGAACAATTAATAGCATAGTAGCAAGTTTATTGGGGTTTGTAGATTATTATTGGTAATTTGGTAACACATAAGGCTTGTGTCTATAACTATATTTACAATTAATCTTAGGTGTGCAAGTTGTAAATAATCAACGAAAAGATTAAAGATATCCGAGAAATCCATAAGGTTGTATTGGGGAAAAACAGACCACTTAAATGGGAGGATTGAAGAATTGCAACAAGAGTTGAAAGAGAAGGATGCATTTCTAACAAATATTCAAGAATACAAGGAGGATTCTACAAAGAAAGTGGAGAAGCCCCTTCTCAAGAAGAAAAAAAAAACTATTGAAAAGGTATGGAAGAACATCAAGAAACAAGTTTTCTTCGATAATTTTAGAAAATAATGATTTCACTTGTAAATTTGAAGATTACAATAAATGTGAAGGTTCTAAATTGCTTGCAAGAATGCACTATGCTGGAAGAAGACTTGGTAAATATGGTCAAAGAATACTCCAACCCATCATAGTGAAGGAAATACCACCATTTGAGGGATTTGGTTATGGAAACAAAAAAAATGGAGAAGGTTCAAAGGGATCCTCACTATACACAAATCAAGGACAACTACTGGAAGGTAACAACTCATCTAATATTATGTCTATTAAGCATCAGGATGACAGTAATATGTCTTCGAAGAATGAGAAAAAAATCTAAAGAAGAGGAGAACAAAAGTACACTTAAAGAGAATAAAGAAGAGAAGAAGAAGTTGGGAGATTGTACCCCACCTACTTCACCACTAGCCAAGCCTAAGGAGGTAATTGAGCACATGGATAAGAATTACTTCTTTTGTTCAAATTACAAAAGGAATAGACATAGAGAACTTGAGAATGTAAAGTACAAGTTTCATGCATAATTTGTGGAAGTAATAAAAATTATGGTTCTATATGCAAAATAAACACCACCACTAATGAGCATAAACCTCATAGTATGGATATGGAAAAATAAAGAGTCACTCATCTAATTCAAGAAAATAGAAAGAAAAATGCACACTTAGGGAAGTAATGGAAAAATCAATTTCAAGATGTGTAAAAGCTAACAATGAAATAATGCAAAAATCAATTTCAAGATGTGTAAAGCTAACAATTATTATTCTCATTGTAAGATTAGACAACACTGGGATGACATGTGTTGAAGACTCAATCCTAAACTTTACCCAAAGCATAACCAAAGAAAGAAAGACACATAATAAAGCACCAAGTAATAAAAAGGAGAAGCCTTTCCATGAATCCACACTAACAAAATATTCTAATAGATTGTCTTATGATGCTTGGATGGAGTAATTGGTTAGTTTGCTTAAGAAATGAGAGAGTCTCATTTACTATGTATGGAAAATGGTGAAATCCCAAGTTTCTCTTGTAAATTGAGTTTGTATCCAAGCTAACTCTACTGGATTGAAGAATAAAAGAGGAGAATCCATCACTAATGAGTGAGTATGAACAAGAAAATATGTTTAAGAGTAAGCAAGGACAAGAAAGAAAAATACATGAGGTAATGCATATTTCTAGCCTTCACATTTTTTTAAAAATAATAATGAATGTACACATCCATGCTTGTTAGTAGCAAGCATAGGTACCATAGATAAAAGTTACATGAAATCATGTAAAATCAACATGGGCATCTTGTAGTAATTTTTTTCACATATTAAATAAGGAATGTATGTGATGAGAGAAAATTTATTTTTTTATCCCATTTGCATGAGGAAGGAATGAGGTATGTATGGCTAACATGAATAACACTATTAGAATTTATTGGGTGTTGTATCATATGTATACTTTTTTATTGAGAGCTTGCATATCATCAATAAGTTTATTTTATATTGAAAGCATGCAATCTTCATTGTTGTATGAAGGATTAGAAAGTTGGGTAACATAGGATAACACTATGGTATGTTTGTAGGATGTTGTATTACATGTATACCTATTATTAAGAGCATGGGTGACACTATACAAATCATTTTAGTGTTGGATGCACATATTCTCCATTATTTCAAAATTGACAAATTTGGAAAAGTAAGCAATACTATCACAAGTTCTTGGGTGTTTAAAAAATTGTATATTTATTGAGATAAAGCATGGGCAACATTATGATAATGTTCTTGAGTGTGTAAGAATGTATATTATTAATCTATTGTGTAATGTAATTCATTATAGCATGTGCAACAAACTATACCATTTATTGTAAGAAATTAGGAGGGAAATTTGATAAGTCATTGTACCATGCTTTGAGCATCACTAAAATTTGTATCTTAAACAAAATATGACACACAAAAAGATCTCAAAATGGTATTTTTTCCTAATATCTTGTATATAAGCTTTTGTGGAACCAAAATTTTGTAGTAAGCTATGTATGATCCAAATGGATTATGTAATGAATTTGTATATGTTGGCAACTCAAAGGGAAAACAACTGAGAGGGGGGGTGAATCAGTTGTCACTGAATCTCAAACTTATTCAACTTATTAACCTTAATTTCAAATCTGATCATTAATCATCAAAGCATAAATGAACAACACATTAGAAGCACACATAACATCAAGATTTTTTATGTGGAAACCTTTTTAGGGGAAAAACCATGATGGAGGTCAATCCACAAGATTATACCCTATTAAAAGTATAAGAAAATATGAATGGGGAATGAACATGCATTCAAGCACAATGCCTAGAGCTCACTGCTCAAATACAACAAGGCTAACTGCCCAAGGAAGACACACTATCTTATAGAAAGATTCGGATTAAAACCATCCAAATTTGAACTAAGAAAATAGCCCTGTTAATGCCTAGTTATAGTTTCGGTTAAGCACATGAAAACTTCTTCACTCTTCTTCACTCTCTACTCTGCCTTCGAATGATCTGAACTTTATTCGCATACAGGAATCATACACTTTGCATTCATACCTCTTTCACACTTCAAACAATCGCTCTTATATATTCGCAACAAGAAATTACATCGCTATAAGTCGGCCACAAAAAGATAATAAAATAATTACAAACAATCAACCCAAAACAAATAAAGATTATTCATGAGAATCAACCAAGGTCATCCATAACATAGTGAAGACCGAAAACAACATATCCAACATGAAAACACTTCAATTAATTTCTCCTCAAAGATCCACAACACACTTCAACACCTTATCCACAACACGCTTCAACACCTTGTCGGCCAAGAACATGAAAAACATGAACACACAAGAGAAAATATCAGATAATGAGCACAACAATCAATGCAGACATGCCACAAAGATAGAGAACGAACTAGAAACATCCACAAGCATCATGAAACACCATAGAAGCATCTGCAACAACTAAACTTACTGAAATCATAGAATCTTCAATTAGGAACACTCACTGAAGTGACAAAAAAACTATTAGAATGAAAATCACCATAACTCGATCAACTCTTCATGCAGATCTCTGAAAATCAATGTGGATAAACTAGACATACTCAACAAGAAACCCTTTATTCCACAACCTCATAACAACAATGTACTGAACACACTGACAGAAAGAACTTCACTTCACCACTGACAACCTATAACACTTCTTATTACAATTTTCTCAATATCCTTGACATATACAACTTCTAACGCGACAATGCTAATAGTGTTGACATCAATGACAGCCACATATCAGCAACACAACCACAACATCCAACAATCTCCCCCTTTGGCATTGATGGCAACACATGATGTGAAAAATACCATCAACACAACTATGCTTACTTCTTCCTTTAATTTTTTACTTTTCTTTCCTCAACTCTTCTCCCCACAAGGTTCTTCTCCCTAGATAATCAACAATTTGTTTTTCACATTACTCTTCTCCCCCTTTGACATCAATGACAAAGATCTCTTCAATATAAGCTTTGAACCACATATTTGAACTTCTGAACATCTGATTACTCCCCCTAAGTAGCAGCCACCACAACATCAATCCAGATCAAAATATGATCATGAAATGCACGGATTGATGCAATGCAATGCATCCTTATTTATGATTAGGAGGGGTAATCACCCCTAACTTCTCTCTAAGATACTCAAAAGTATCCTTAGGCAACAACTTTGTAAAGATATCTGCAATCTGCTCCTTAGTAGGCACATACTCCAATCTGACTTCCTTTTCACTTACCTTCTCTCTCAAAAAGTGAAATTTTATAGATATATGCTTGGTCTTTGAATGTAGCACTAGACTCTTAGAAATGTTAATAGCACTTGATTTATCACAAAATATAACAATAGGCTCATCATACACAACTTTGATATCTTTTAGCATCTGTTTCATCCATAGTACTTGAGTACAATTATTAGCAACAACAATGTATTATGCCTCTACAGTAGATAAAGAAATAGCATTCTACTTCTTACTCAACCATGAAATCAACTTCTTTCCCAAGAAAAATGCTCCACCACTAGTACTTTTCATGTCATTCACATCTCCTGCCCAATCAAGATCAGTAAAGGCACTCAAGGTAAGATCATCATCTTTAGGATACCATAGACCAAAATCAACTGTCCCTTTCAAGTATCTGGAAATTCTCTTCGCAACAGTCACATGAGATTCTTTAGGATCAACTTGAAATCTAGCAACAATTCATACAACATTCATGATATTAGGCCTAGTTTGAGTCAAATAAATAAATCCACCAATCATTGAGGGTAAAAGCAAGAAGTTGGGTACACGAGAGGGAAATTTTGGCCAAAAAAAAAATCTTCGAACGGCCGCTGCTATAAAAACGTATCGCTTTAGGATTGGCACCGGATCCTAAAATGCTAAATGATCTATCAAACGCATCGCCAAGCGTAACACGCATCGCTATATAATAAAGGGCACATTTTTTATAACACAAAAATTAATTATTTAAAAATAAATACTTTTAGAAACGGCGTCCCGCTTTAGAACGCATCGCATTTGAACAAAAACAATTATGTATTTTCGCTTTGAATTTGAAGCTGCGACGCCGTTTGCATAATATTTCTAAAAGTATTTATTTTTAAAAATAATCAAAAAAGTAAGGAATGCATATGTTTTGTAATGTGTACACATTTTGTAAAAAACGTGTATGCAATTTTTAAATTCAAAATTCCCAACCCACATGCTGCCTTGGTTTTAGGCTCGGAAAAGGCTTGGCAATCCGAGCCTTAGCCTTTGACCTGCAACTAAAAAACTAAGGTAGATTGAAGAAGAATGTCTAACTTTGACAACATAGATGATGGACTTTTTTTCTGAATGAGTCTATAAAATTAAAACCCATTAGAGAACACAATGTCTACTTTGTAAATATATAATTTTTGTTAAAATTGGATTACGTTTGCTATTTTTTAATTAATTTCTAAGCAAACTAGTCCTTAAACTTGAAATATTAGGTTTTTTTGGTTTTTTAATAACTTTTTATTGGTTGATTTTCTTGTAAAAAAAATTATATGGGACCAAACTTCAGACAATTCTCTACACAATGAAAAAAAAAAGAGTCAAAAAATGTTTTGTTTAGGTCCAATTATGTTGTCCGTACACGTTGATTTGAAAAAACATCAATTAAGGCCAATAAAAATTTAATAAAAAAAAAATATTCAACCAAAAATTACAAAAAAAAATCCAGACCAAACTTCATGTTGTTAGCTCTCTTTTCCTAAAAGGAATTAGCAAAATAATTTTATTTGGGTCAAAAAGTGTTGTCCGTACACCTGCTTGGTATGGTAAAAAAACAGGGACTTTTAAAAAGTGGTTTTTATAGATCCTTATCAAAATGTAATTTCTATAAACTGGGTATTTTAATAATTTACATATTTGGAAACTAGATTCAAAATGCTAAATTTCATATTACTGAATTTTTTTAAGATTCATTGTGGAAGTGCCTCAATTTTTCAGTCCAAGTGTGACAAATTCTGAAAAACAGCAAAAAATTTCCACTTTTTGAGCTTTTTGTGTACCCAACTTCTTGCATCACTTTGATCTATATCTTGTCTGATTTTCTTTTGGAGAATCATTATCAGTTGTCAACTTGCATCCGGTCACCATGGGTGTACCAACAGGCTTTGAATCTTCCATATGGAATTTCTTCAGCAATTCCTTCACATACTTGGACTGAGATATAAAAATCCCTTTATCTAATTGAGTAATTTGCAATCCCAATCTAATAATTTCATCTCTCCAAACATTGACATCTCAAATTCATTTTGCATCTCATTAGAAAACTTCATACACAAGCTATCATCTCCTCCAAATATGATATCATCAACAAAAACTTCCACAATCAAGTCTTTATCATCATTCTTCAAATACAGATTACTATTAGCAGTACCTTTGTTAAATCCAAGTTTCACCAAGTACTTATCCAATCTGGTATACCATACTCTAGAGGCTTTCTTAAGACCATACAATGCTTTCTTCAATCGACACACCATATCTTCCTAATCAGTCAACTAGAATCCATCAGGTTGCTCAACATATACCTCTTCTTCCAATTTTCCATTTAGAAAAGAATACTTGACATCCATTTGATAAACTTTGTAGTCTTTATAAGCAGCATAAGCAAGAAACAATCTCACAGCTTCAATTCTAGCAATAGGGGCAAAGGTTTCTTCAAAATCAATACCTTCCATTTGAGAATATCCCTTACAAACAAGTCTTGATTTGTTTCTAACCACTTCACCTTGTTCATTCAGTTTCTTTCTAAAGACCCATTTAGTTCCAATTACATTCTTATTCTTAGGTATGGGAACAAGAATCCATGTATCATTTTTTCTCAATTTGCTGTAGTTCCTCTTTCATTGCTTCAACCCAATGCTCATCTTTGCATGCTTCATTCACATTGTTAGGCTCAGTCTTTGAAATCAAACAATACTCTTCTACAATTTTTCTCCTAGTTTGGACACCTTTGTTCTTATCACCTATGATTTGATTCTCTAAATGATTCAATCTCACATACCTTGGAGTCTTCTTAGAATGTTCTTCAACCTCAGGCTCTTCTGATCTCTCTTCTATTCTTCCATCAGTTTCTCCTTCTTGATTTTCTTGACTCACCGGAATGAATTGAACTTGACTTGTAGTCTAACCTTGCTTTCCTTTGCTTGTATTGTCATCAGAATCATATCCATAGGTTCTGGATAGTGTAGGTATGTCTTCATCAACCTTAACATTTACTTTCAACCATTTTCTTCAATCTTTTGTTGTAACACCAGTAGGCCTTTCTTTTAGTAGCGTAACCCAAACAGATTCCTTCATCACTCCTAGCATCAAACTTTCTTATATCTTCATCTCTTTTGATATAACACTTGCTTCCAAAAAATTTGAAATATCTAACAGTAGGCTTTTAACCAATCCATAGTTCAAAAGGAGTCTTACTAGTATCAACTTTGATTTGTACCTGGTTAAGTGTGTACACAACAGTAC
This sequence comes from Sequoia sempervirens, assembly GCA_007258455.2. Taxonomy (NCBI): domain Eukaryota; kingdom Viridiplantae; phylum Streptophyta; class Pinopsida; order Cupressales; family Cupressaceae; genus Sequoia; species Sequoia sempervirens. The sequence goes on along the minus strand of VDFB02049325.1, from coordinate 9,425 downwards.
TCAAAACTTCTCTCTAGTAGATATTAGGCACATTTCCTTCTAACATCATGGTCCTAGCCGCATCTAGAACTGTTTTGTTCTTCCTTTCCACAACTCCATTATGTTGAGGGTTCCATGGTGCAGATAACTGTCTCTTTATTCCATGCTCTTCACAAAAAGAATTAAACTCACCGAAAGTGAATTCACCACCTCTATCTGATCCCAAACACTTAATCTTCAAATCAGTCTCTGTCTCAACCATAGCCTTAAATATCTTGAACTTTTCTAGAGCTTCAAATTTCTCCCTTAAGAAAGTATCCCACATCATCCTTGAATAATCATCAATAAGCAACATGAAGTATCTTTAACCTTGTAAACTTCTAGTTCTAGTAGGACCACATAAATCAGTATGCACAAGTTCCAACAATCCATTTGAATTTTTTTGTTTACTTCGAAATGAAATTCGCGTTTTCTTTCCAAATTGGCATTCTTTGCATATGGCATTAGTAGGTTCATCAGCTTAGGAAGATCTCTCACAGCCTTAGTGGAACTTATCTTCACAATGTTATCAAAGTTAACATGACACATTCTCCTATGCCATAACCAAATCTCATCAACTTCAGCAATCAAACAACTTTTACTAGCAGCATTTAGATGAAAGATATTACCTTTTGTTTGTGTACCTGATGCAATCACATTTCCAGAATTTCCCAATATTTTTCACTTACCATCCATGAACTGAAGATTGCATCCCTTATCAACCATTTGACCAACACTCAAAAGATTATGCTTGAAACCTTCAACATACAAGAAATCATCAGTGTTATGCTTACCATCAAGAGAAATGCATCCTCTTCCATGGATCACACCAACTGTGTTATCACCAAATCTCACAACACCACCATCATAATTCTCCAAATTCACAAACTTACTTTTATCTCCTGTCATATGATGAGAACAACCACTATCAATTACCCATTCATCTTTCTTTTCAACTTGAGCAACTAGGGCTTTCTCCACATGTTTGTACAACTAGCAGATTCAACAAACATAGGATTATTTTCCTTGATAGCAATAAACACAAATTCATCTTCACTTGCATTTCCTCTATCAGATTCATCATTTGTGACACCTTCATCAATAGCATAGTAACACTTCTTTTGGAATTTAGGCTTGTTAAATCTTGGCTTGGAAACTCTCTCAGGACACCTTGATGCAAAATGACCTATCTTATTACAAGAGAAACATTTAATAAGCAACTTTCCCTTATACTTACCTTATCCTCTGGCTTCTCTTTTCACAATCAATGCTTCAAGTTCTTCAAGCTCTCTTTCTTCTTCATCCAGTTGTTTCATTTCATTCTCATACTTGAATGCATTTCTTGATGAACTTTCACCTGGATCATATCTCTGTCTATCTCTTCCAGAAGTAGTAGCCTTAAATGCAGATTCAACCTTAGGAAGGGCATCACCAAATTCACTCAACTCAAAAGTAGTAAGCTTACCAATCAACATATCTCTAGTAACATTTTTCATAGTTCGGAGTTCTTCAATAGCACTAGCCTTGACTTTGTAAGAATCAGGCAAAGATCTAAGCACTTTAGCAACAATCTCTAATTCATCTATCTTTCCACCAGCACAGCTGATACCACACACAAGTTCATTTACTCTTTCGATGAAAGTAGTAGCATTTTCATCATCACCCATTTTCAACTTTTCATATTTTCCTTTCAGACTTCGTAGCTTAGCAATCTTCACATTTGCATCACCTTCATACAAGGTCTCCAACTTCTTCCAAATCTCATAAGCAGTCTTCAAATCCATCACATTTGTCATCTCAGTATCAGTCAAAGCACTCAACAATGCCTCCTTAGCCCTGATATTATATTCAACATCCCTCATCTCAACAAAAATAGTAGGACCATTCTGTGGAATAACAAATATATTTTTTGTAATGCTCCAGTAGGGTTCACCAATGAATCTCAAATGGCACTCCATTCAAGCTTTCCACAAAGAATAATTTGTTCCATCAAATCTAGGACTATCCTTCTTATAAGTCGCCATCCCGGATCACCTCAAGTTGTTAAAATTCTTCCAAGGAACCACAAGCTATGATACCAATTGTTGGCAACTCAAAGGGCAGACAACTGAGAGGGGGGGTGAATTAGTTGTCACTGAATCTCAAACTTATTCAACTTATTAACCTTAATTTTAGATCTGATCATTAATCTTGAAAGCTTAAATGAACAACACATCAGAAGCACACATAACATCAAGATTTTTTACGTGTAAACCCTGTTAGGGGAAAAACCACAGTGGAGATCAATCCACAAGATTATATCTTGTTAAAAGTATAAGAAAATATGAATGGGGAATGCCCATGCATTCATGAACACTGCCTAGAGCTCACTGCTCAAATACAACAAGGCTCACTACCCAAGGAAGACACACTGTCTTACAAAAATATTCAGATTAAAACCATCCGGATTTGAACTGAGAAAATATCATCTGCTAATGCCTAGTTACAGTTTTGGTTAAACACATGAACACTTCTTCACTCTTCTTCACTCTTCTTCACTCTCTGCTCTTCCTTCGAATGATTTGAAATTTATTCGCACACAAGACTCATACACTTCGCATTCACACCTCTTTCACACTTCAAACAATCGCTCTTATATATCCACAACAAGAAATTACATCGCTATAAGTCGGCCACAAAAAGATAATAAAATAATTACAAATAGTCGGCCCAAAAAAAATAAAGATTATTCATGTGAATCAACCAAGGTTGGCCATAACATAGTGAAGATCAAAAACAACATCTCCAACATGAAAACATTTCAATTAATTTCTCCTCAAAGATCCACAACACGCTTCAACACCTTGTCGGCCAAGAACATGAAAAACATGAACACACAAGAGAAAATCTCGGATCACGAGCACAACGATCAATGTGGACATGCCACAAAGATAGAGAATGAACTAGAAACATCCACAAGCATCATGAAACACCAAAGAAGCATCCGCATCAACTGAACTTATTGAAATAATAGAATCTTCAATCAAGAACACTAACTAAAGTGACAAAAAAACTGTCAGAATGAAAATCACCATAACTCGATCAACTCTTCATGTGGATCTCTTAAAATCAACATGGATAAACTAGACATACTCAACAAGAAGCTCTTTAGTCCACAACCTTAGAACAACAATGTACTGAACACACTAACAAAAAGAACTTCACTTCACCACTGACAACCTATAGCACTTCTTATTACAATTTTCTCAATATCCTCAACATATACAACTTCTAATGCAACAATGCTAATAGTGTTGACATCAATGACAACCACATATCAGCAACACAACCACAACATCCAACAGTATATTCATGAACTAATCAAAGGTATTTGAATCTAATAGAAAAGTAATTTTATTTAAAAAATATACAAAGAAGTAAAAGATAACTCCAACATAGTTGGAATATTATCAAGGACTCCATCATGGTTATGATATCATCTAGGATTGATTTATGCCTTGAATTTTGGAATATGACAAACATTGTTTTGGCTTCTTGTGATTGGAACTTTCTTTTTTGTTCCAAAAGATTATTTTACACCATTCTTAATGTTTGTTTTGGAATATGTAGGGATAAACTTGAGGAAGGATAATTATGTGTTCTACCATTCTTCTTCCCTAATAGCAGAAAATTATATGTTGTACTAAACCATTATAGAATGAGGGAAGGAAAAACAATTATGTAAATTATATCATCTTCTTCCATAGGAGGAATAACCATATGTTGTATCATTACTTTCATGAGTACTATACTTATGTATAAGAGAAATACCTCAACCAAAAATTTATTTTAGCTCACATTGGGGTTCTTAGATTGAACATGGTTTTATGTTATAACACTTTGATTTATGAGTAGGAAAACATAATTACTAGCTCATCAATTCTTGTAATTTAATCAAAAATTAAGTATCAGAATACAAATTTTTGGTTTTATAATTTCTATAAACATCTATCTTGATATTTTATAAATCAAAAAATAATTAAGAGAAGTAATGAATAGCTAGAATATAAATCTAAAAGAATTAATGAGCTTATAAATTTTGGTTTGTAATGATTTTTTGTTTTCATCTTAGGATGTCACTAGTTAGAATAAATTATTGAAAAGTATTTTATATGGGGTATTTGATATTGCAAAAAAAAAAAGAGAGATATATGGATATGTATTAAGGGTAAAGAGGGTAATTATATTAATATTTTTTTCTAGGTATTGGTAGTAAGTGGAAGAGGCTAAGTGTTGAGTCTAAGGGATAGAAAGTTGGGTAAAAATAGAAATTTAAAATTTATTCTCTTTAATTTTCTCTTCCATGAGACCACAAAAAGGAGTTGATTATGCTATTTATGTAGGAGTTTCATACATAATTGTTTAGTCCTAAGTGGGTGAAATGATGAAGGTGTTTGTACACCTTAGAGGAGATACAAGTTTAATTCAAAAAGAGGGACTTGATATATGTAAACCTTGTAGGACAATAGATAAGGTAAATGGGAAATGAATCTTCTTGTGGGTATCTACTTATAGGGTCTCATACATAAACTTAGCATATCACTTGATGATGGTAAGAAAAAATATTAGTGTTTTAAACCATTTTAAAATATATCTTTGTAGAAGTTAAAAAATAACTTGTTTAAATGGTTATAACATGATAACACTAAAAATGTCGGTATTGGCATGGTGTGATGGTTTATTGGTGGCATTGTTGTTCTTGCCACCAAGGTTCAAACCCTGTTGCGGTGGTATTGTTGAATGGTTGTATCCGGTTCATAGCTCCGTCAAAAGCGTTTACCCCTTGAATAAAAGAAACATGATAACACTAAAAATGAATTATTCAATTTTGATTAGTAGATATGAGATAGGTGAACAATTAAATTTCTATTTTATTTTGGTTTACCCTATGTACAAGTATTAATTTATTTTCTCTATCCAAACATATAAAGTTTTTTTAAACTGATTAGGTATTCACATTAAATAGTTACCCTTATTTTTTTCAATTATATTTTCCATTATGGGTCAATGTAAAATTATTATTTTCACAATCTCCTATAAAATTCCATTCAATAGTTTTTATTTGGATTTAGGTGTGGTAATGGTTAAAATGAATTGTTCAATTCATATATGATGGGTGCTAAATAGAGGTATAATTTTTTTATCAAAAATATCTTACGTAAGATATATGACAAAAAAGGGGATCCGTTAATAGAAGAGTATAAAAGTTCGAGCTAAAGGAATTAAAATTGAATAATAAATATATTATTATAGGATACATTTTCTAAGTAAATCCCTTAAGTATTTCATTGTAGTAAACCATAACCCTTGATGTGAAGCCTAGGGTTCTAGCACTTCTTTAGCATTCCATGTGATGTTATGACTTCATGGTGTAAGACATTATGTGATGATATATGTTTTTACTTTTAAGTAAGATCACTTATCATCTCATATATACAAAAAATTGGTAAATATTCTAACTTATTTTAAAATAGAAAAAAATTATATTAATTGTCAAACCATTTGATCATTAAGAAAGGCTATATCATATGTTTATAACTTGTACCTTCAAAAACTATAATTATTTTAAATAAAAATAAGATTTTATTATATTATATCACTTATTTAAAATTGTGAAATATAGTTTTTGAACATTTAATGTTGATGTTGGAAGAAAAATAATTAGATTTAGTTCATAGATGGGTAAAGAAAAAACCAATATTAAGATGATAGAATATCATATCCTACATGATTTTACAATTACCATTGATTTATGATATCCTTGTGATATTTATCCTCCATGGCTATGATGTTTTTTCCAAGTTGTGATTAAATCTACCATGATCCTATTGCTTCCCATATTTACATAGACTGTGATTACACTAAATTATGGTTTGTATTTATCTTGAGATGTTAATTAATCACAATACCAATTTTTGAATGCTTTATCTTTACACCATGTTCCCATAGAATTTATTATGGACTAGATTACAACCTTTAGAGTGAAATCAAATTAAAAAAACATCTTTATGCATGAATTCAAAATCAAATTCTATGTATGTGTACCTACACACTTATTCATATGTAGGATTATCAAGTTGTAAGTATTGTGTTGCAATTATCTTTTCATGGAGGGTAATCTTTACCCTCATCCTCCAATTAGGAGACTATACATTATTTATAATATTACTCATTCTCATAGGATATATAAAGAGCCTTATCTCACTAATCTTGTCCATGTGGGGAACCCATTTTTACATGTACTCTCACAAACACATCCTAAATAGTTACAATTGCATGCCTCATCATGTACTAAGAGTGATACTATCATATTGGGGAACATTAATACTTTCATATCTTATTTTTTTAACATGATTTATCATGTACTAAGAGTCGCACTAGGAACACCATTAACTTCCCTACACTATCAATCACACAATAATAATTTCTATTACATGTATCTAGGGAAATTTTACCAGTATGGACCTCATGCTCTTGATATACCTTTAGTTTCTCATGTGCTTGGATCCACATTAAGCCACATACATTTTCTAGTGTCATACATACTTACATGAATGTATCTAGCCACTACGACCACCTCAAATTTCTCATTTGTCTATTTACTTAGGGGAAAATTTATGCATTTTCATTATTGTCTTTGGTCCATACACTTACAATTATTATCATTCATAATTTATTATTTGATTGTAACATAATCCATTTATGGAATTCACTACTTTACATGATTTATATTCTTGCATTCTTAGCTTACATTTACTCTTCATATATTATTTTCCATCTCCTTCAAATCCTTGCATCAAATAGATGCAACCAATTGAAGGGGGCATGTACTATCACTAACACTCTTAAGTTAATGTTGTAGATAGTTACATGTTGTTAGATGCACAAGACAACTAAGAGGTGGGGGTGAATCAATTGTATACTTTAAAACATAAAAAACCCACATTAACATTCAGATCTGCATTATCCCTTAAACCCTTAACAACCATTAAACCCTTATCATGCATTAGAAAAATGTAAACATATGAAATAGTAACACAAACACATACAACCATATAAGAACACCAAATTTACATGGAAAACCCAAGAAGGTAAAAACCATGGTGAGGATTAGCTCACTAATATATGAATTGCAACACTAAATACAACAAGGCTCACTGCTAAGGGCTTACTACCTAGAAAGATAAATAAAGGCCCACTATCGGTAGCTCACTGCCAAAGGACTCATTGTCCAGAAGAAAGAAGGATAGAAGAAGGGGTGGTTCACTACCAATTTGAACTACTAAAAATGCATCTCTCATATGCCAAAGGCACAGTTCCACTGAAGCACAAACAAATTATCAACCAAACTAAAATGTAGACACCTTCTACTCACTACATCAGGAAGTCATAGCCATTAAGGCTCACACTCAGACCACTACACTTGATCACATTCACATCTTTCACACCACACACTTTGTTCTTAATCCACACAATGATTTTCCTTGCATGTATACCCTTCATGGCCTAAAACAATCTCAATTAGGTCATCCTTAAGGAAACGTATATACCTCAACCATCAAACATCAAATAGGTCGACACCAAACACTTCCACAATTTAAAGAAGTGAAGGAAAACCATACCGCTACTTAATTGGGACCCAAATCTACACCAACAAACTTCTCAACACTTTCTCAAACAACAATTATCCTTTGTAATTAGTGCTAGCATGCTAGGTCATCCAAACCTACACTAACACTAACAAGCGACTCCAAACACACCTCTCAAGGTCTGGAAACAGTTCGTGGACCAAACAAAAACATTCCAAAATATCCATACATCTCAAAATATTGCAACATCATCAAAATATTCTACATAGCTACTACACCCATTTGAAACTCAAGAACACCTTTATTCTGTGCAACTAGACATACTGGCATAGACATCCAACACACCAGACAACTTTGTGGAGCACCAAAACACCTAAAACTTCAAGGGAAGGTAGATACAAACATTATAAGCACATTCCCAGATATATAACACCATAACCTTCATTGTGAATAAATGCAGAGCAATCTCATTTCTCCTAAACACCCTATTTCACCAAATAGACATACTGTTAAACACATCTTCCACTACAATATGATCCAAAACTAGAAAATCTAGATATGACACCTCTGAACACCTTTGATCATCGTGTCCAAACCACATGGGAATATCTTCAAGCATGAATAAATGCAAAGAAAAACACTGAACACGACTCTATCACATTGAACTCTCTTTTATTCAAATTTTCTCAAAAGCACTTGGAAACTAAGTGAACTAACTTCATCAACACATTACTAAAATTTCTGCAAAAAATCTACAACATGCAACACTTTCCAACTACAACAATCTCCCCCAACACAAGTCAGACCAACAACCTCTGCAACTATACTAAAGCAGGACATCAATGATAACACTGACATGTGTTGACACCAATACCAACAATTCTAGACACATCATCAATACCAATAGCATTCCAACACTCTCTTCATATAAGGGGTTGACATCAATGATAACCACCCAAACAACTCAAAAAAATGACAAGTTTCCAACATCTCCAAACTTCCATCAATCTCCCCCTTTGTCATTGATGGCAACACTTGCTTTTTAAAAAAACATCAACAACAAAAGCAACCAACTGCAATAAGTAGTACTCCCCCTAACTAGGAAAACTCTTTTCTCTTCGTAGACTTTCTCTCCTACAAATCTTGCATTCTAGATCACTCTCTTCCTTTGCTCCCCAAACAATAATTTTCCATACTCTCTCCTAGGTGATCCCACAATATTGGTTTACAATTTTTGGCCAAACTAGACATTGAACTGATTTTTTTTAACTAAACATTCACTTTCGGGAACCTATAGCGGCTAAACCGTGAGGAATTTGAAGATGATGCAAACTAGTGATTTGTGACATTTTGTCTGTAGATTCTAAATATATTTTTTTCAATTTTTTTGGAATCAAATTGCACTTCTTTTTCCATCTCCTTCGAAAACTAGTTTTTATCAGTAAACACCATTTTTAAGGAGTGATGCTCATCGTATACAACATAACTTTTTTTTCTATGAAGGATAATTTTTTTTTTTTTTGAATTTAGATTTGTAACAATGATATCTAACTAGTTCATTTGGTTTCATATTGTTTTATTGAATATTTTTTCCTTAATCAAGTTTCGAAGTCAAACCAATTACAATTCAGACATAGGTGGACCGTATACAACATAACTTTTTTTGTATGTATCTAAATTAATTTTTTTTTACTAGATCAAGGACATCAATACCTACCCTGACATATTTTTTGAAATTTTATTTTGATAATCTGCTGTTTTTCCACATGTGCAAAACAT